>JAIUJM010000003.1:0-135006 GCA_026262225.1 Inosperma sp. D86
CAAAAAGCAGCACTGTTCAACAAGCTACAGCATAGGAAGGAATTTTGAAACGTAGAATACTCATGAAAGGGCATAACAAAAAAGAAGGGTACGAGCAACACCAGGTGAACAAGAAGTCGATGCCATTTAGCCCGGAATCTTGCGCCGGAGGACATCCTGGACTTCTGTAAGCTGTCGGACCGCCTCGATCGTTACAGATCCTCCAGGCAAGATTGTCAAGCGTTGCTTGGTAGCGTTAAGAGATTGCTGAACTGTTGGTACAACTCGTGGGATGAAGTCTGCGATCAGTTTGTCATCGGGGCGAACAAGTTGGACGACACGTTGCAACCACCACAACATCGTCTTGAACAGCTCATCGTCGGGCGACATCTCGCTAATAGTTCCAGATAGCTATGACCAAATTGTCAGTTACTAATCTATAAATGAGTCGATAACCGGAGCATACCCTGTGGACCAGAGTTAAGATGACGGCTTGGGAAACGAGGGGACCGTTGAGAGAAACGACAACCTCCGGATTTGTACGAGCCAAAAGAGTGCGAAGCCTTGCGGGGTCCTGTGAAGTCAAAACATCCAGATAGATGGTATCCCATTCCTCTGCTTTGGGCTGCGGTGGTGGAGTTTTTTCGTCCTGACCTGCAGATGAAGGTTGGGGGATAGCGGTAGGAACAGACGCTTGTGGAGCAGCGAGACTTGGGTACCACTGCTGACGAATCGTTGGTTGGGGAGGAGCTTGTTGGAAGTTCTGGAGGGGTTGATTATACGCAGGTTGAGCATTTGCAGCTGGAACATTGACTCGGAGATTGGGTTGAAGCTGAGCGGCAGCTGCACCTCCAGTGGAATTTTGAGCTGGCTGTGTTTGCAGCGGGTGTAAAGCAGAAGACGATGCATTAAGGCTGAGGAATTTCACTTGTTCGGACAGCGAACGAACAGTGCGTTCCAGATCACGAATTGTAGCCTGGAGAAACGTCGGTTACAACGATATCGAAAACAATGGACATGGTACGCACCTCCTGGCCCCTCAAAGCTTCACTGTGCCAACTACCAAGATCAGATTTGATAGCGACAATCTCCTTCCGCAGCTCTCTCATAACTTCCTGTTGTAAGTTCGCACTGTGCTGAGCGTGGAACTGGATGAAAGCAGAACCCAAAGTCTCTTTAATCTGACGTTCGATGACGGGCATCAATGCCTGGGTCAACAGATTGGCATAATGACTCGAAACATTGGGACGAAGGAGAATCTTCTCGATCTCACCAGGTAGGCCCTAGCCTTGAATCAGCCAGGAAGATAGATATCAACTTTAAAGACTCACCCTGTTGACGATCTCAACCATACCACTCCCAAGTTGGTCATTGAGCACAGCCTTAACTTCAGCGCGAGTGACGCTCTCAAGCGATGGCAAAACGGACTGTTGAACCTCAGTCTTTACAGCTTGCTCAACTACACGAGTCGTATTCCTCGTCAGTTCACTTGAAATGAGTTTCAAGATCTTTTCCTGACGAGCAAACTCTTCTGCTTGTTCATGCATGCGGGTCTCTTCGAAGCGTTGATCTAGGAACAACGAGACAAAACAAAGGTTAGCGCTCCTGACCCAAAGCGGCAAAAAAAAGACACGCACGTTGCTTGTCCATTTCCTTCCCAATAAGTTTTCCAATCTTACTGTGCAAACTGTCTTCCGTCTTCCTGATCTCCCTGGACAAGGCCTGTCCTAAAGCGGAATCGCTTATAATTGTTAAATCACTGGGTTTACCTCTTTCCTTGTCCCTTTCCTCTCTCTCTTTCCAATTAACGTTCTTGCCTTTCGATCCAGACCCACTTCGGCTACCCCTTTGATCGCTCGACAGGTCGTTTTCGACGTCCTCCGAAGGAGGAGTACGGCCACGGGCTGCTTGAGCCCCAACCGAGGTGACAAATGAAGGTGGGAAAGCCTGCTGAGGCTGTGGAGCCGCAGTCGGAGGTACGGGCAAAGGATTCCGCTGGGGTTTAGGCTCACCCATGGGCGGTCCAACATTCGGCGGCAAAGTTGGCTGCATGGGCAAAAGGTCCAATGGGAATTTGCTCCCAGCGTGCGCTAGTCCATCGTCATACCATTCCTTCCTGATAAGAACCTGATCCACGCCTGACGAGTGAACAGAGAACGCAACAAGTGCTAATTCACCTGGATGGATCTTAGCAGCAACACAGGCCGCATGGGCCTCATCACCAACAGGATCAGAGTCGGCTGTGAGAATGACAAAATGAATGGTAGGCTTGATACCCGAGAACTCTGTGACCTGCTCGATGAAACTACGTCCATCCTCGCCCGCAATGTAGGGTGGTTCAATGTGCAGTTTAAGAGCAATAAGGCTTTCACGGCGGCTGTTGGCCACCCAAAGAGTTTGAATACGAGAGTCGTAGTTAATATGCCCGAACATGTCAGCGTCTTCTTGGGCACTGCTAACGAATTTGACTGTCGATAGAACGTTCTTCGACGACACAGAAAGAAGCTGAAAGATTGTTCCATTCTTTCTTCCGACGACGATGCCGCCATCCACGAATGTCAGGGAGGAGGCGATATCTTCACCATAGATTTTGTGGGAGGCGTCAGGGAGGTTATCTCGAGTCCTCCAGACCGTGAGAGTGGAATCCTCAGAGATAGTAGCGAGGGAGTCATTTGCAACATCAAAATCGAAAGCAACAATAACCTAGAATTATTCTTAATAAAGAAGAGTAGCTTAAAAAAGGCTTAACACACACCGAAGGAACGTTGTAGACCTGACCAATGTGATGAAGATCTGAGTGAGGCAAAGGTTGGACGTGGAGTGCATGGGTGTTCGCCAAATCGATGAGGAAGATTTTGTTGTCAGAAGCAATAGCAAGTGTGTCAGGATCTTTGGGGTGCCATTTGACGGCCCGAATAGCATCGTGGTCGTTGGTAGGCGGGACACACAACAAGATGCGGCCACTATGAGAATAGACATCAAATGAATAAAGCTCGGCATATATAGAACAATGAAGCCAACATACGGAACATCATCCATGATTACCTCTGGTAGCTCCCAAACAACAAAACCACCATCAGAGGTGACACCAGCCAGTCTATTGCCGTAGACGGCCATATCAATCACGCTGGAGGTTGAGGCAAAGACCTGAGGTAGCTGAAGCAAAGTACGGTCTCCACTTGAACGCGAAATGACACGGACACGTCCTCGTGTCATCGCGTAGGCTACCCAGTGTGTAGCACCTATGGTTGTTCCAGGCAGGAACACAGGGTCTTGTCTCACGAGTGCAATGGCAGTCGACTTTACGGAATCACGAGCCTGGACCTCATCCAGTGGTTGAGAAACATCAAAAACGATAAGTTGTGATTGAGGCCTTCAAAATGAGATAAATCAGCAAACTGATCAAAATTATTATAAAATCAAGTCAAACTACCCAGGACTCTGAGGTCTGGTGAACTTTGCTAGAGGTTGTTGAACCTTCGGCGGCGCGGGTTTAGCTCTGGCAGGCGAATTCTCCTTATCACGGCGACTGCTCGGGCCAGAATAAGACATCTGTTGGTTGTTATTCATCGCCTGAGAACGATGAAGAGGCTTAGGAGAACTACCGCGGGGTGAACCGCTCACAGCGGGAAGAATTGGGAGCCCCATTGGCTTCTGGTTGGCCGGGATGGGCGGCAAAGGAGCACGTGTTGTAGTCAAAACTGGCTCAGACTGTTGGAAGTCGTAGGGTTCGTAGGCCGGGGGTTGGGCCGGGACGGGCTGAGGCTGGTTCAGATTTACCAGTAGATTCTCGGCCGACTGTCGTTTTGGTTCATTGACAGCAGCACTCCAAGCATCTTCTGCTGGATGAGAGGCCGGTGCAGCTTGCGCAATTACCTTTTTCTTGGCATTGGCAAGATGGTCAAAGGGAGAATTATACTCGAAGATGGACCTCCGGGGAGAAGGAGGTTGGGCTTGATGAGGTGGAGGTACTGGTATTTGCTGAATGGGACGAGTCCTTGGAGATGCGTCAACAGGATGGTCAAGAGGGAAACTTTGGTAATCATCCCGCTGGGAGTACGGAGGCGAAGATCCCTGAGCACTGCTACGCTGAGTATCTGAATAGGTGGTTGAACGTGAGGTAGATCTGACAAGAAACCCGTAAGACAATCTCAAAAAGACAGAGGCAAGCGAAAAACATACCCGCCGCCCATTATCTGATCCAACAGTTTCTGAGAATCAGTGGACTGCTGTGGCGACGAACTTGGGAGGCTGATGGAACCGGGTGGTGTCGGAACCTGTTGGGGTTGAGCGGCCTGAGGACGACCAGCAGAAGGCTGGTTGAGCAAAGACAGCAGCACATTCTGTCTGTCGGTTGCAGAATTTGAGCCAGGCTGAGCAGAAATGACTGGATCACCGGGCAAAGGAGCATTTTGAGCTACTGGAGGGGTATCATATTTTTCCATTTGGTGTACATCAATAGCCTTATTGTGGATAGGCAGCTGGTCCGAAGACGCAGAGGGCGCAGCTGGGGGTAACGTTTGAAACAAGGCATCGATGAGACTGGGCGACGAATTTTGGCCAATGTGCGGTGAAAACGGATGCTGTTCAGGCGGAGGCTGAGTTGGTGGCGTTGAGTTCCTAGAAAAGAGGGCGTCATGTAAATTCTGACGGTTATCCATGGCTGTAAGAGTCCAAAGTGTCTTTCCCAATTTTCAAGCCAGAACACGCCTTCTACACGAGGCACGGCACTCTCCATCACCTTTTTAGGAAATACCTTCTGACTTAAACACCCCAAAATATCCCCAAGGCTATATAAGAACCCCCATATCTAAGGTTAACATCCTCATACATATACACATCTTTCTTCTTGACTACAACCAACATGAACACTGTAAGCCCTCTTCGTTGTGCATATCAGCATCCCTGTTCATCCTTCATACAGGTCCCTGTTAACCAACACTGTGGTGTGAGCTCTTGCCAATGTGGCGACAGGTATGTCTTCATCCGTGTCCCAGTCACCTCCCTCATCTCTTTCGTATTCAGCTGCACGTGTACACCTGGCGACTGCAAGTGCTGAGCGCTGACCGCCTGACCACTAGACGCCACCTTGAACGAACCTGAATCTGTCATCTGTCATGGAGTTGTTCTTTTTTTGTCTTGTTTGAATCCGAGTCCACCATAAATTTGTAAAAAATACATTGAATATATTTGTCTTGTGTTAAAAGAGTCCATCAAAGATTATATGTTCAACCGTGTTGCTGGGAAACTGTTCAGCACCCTCCTCAATTTAGCAATCAATTATCTCACCTAATTCGTCGTATCTCAGGCGCCGTATCGGATCTAATATCTCGAGCCGCTTCAATAGAGTTGAGCATTCTATTCTCAGTTGCTTGACATCGACCTCAGATGCGTAGTTTTTCAGTAAAAGTCCCTTGTAATGAACGATAGATTCAAGACACCCTTGAAGGAGAAAATTAGATCATAACCAACCAGCATGGACAGAAACAAACTCACATTTGCTATCAGGTTGCTCCTCCAGCAACTCTTGGATTGCGGCAATTTCTCTGAACAACACATCTTTCCCTCCACCTAGCCACAACTGACTGAATTCTTAGGTCATGGGATTGCCAGAATAGTTTACCTGTCCCCACCAACCACCGATGATACATCCACACACTTTGGTCATTTGGATCCGTATACATAGCACTCCGCAGTAGATCAAACTCTGTTGAACGGCAACGTCATAGGATGCGTGAGGCAATATTGCGGGTTTTCTCTGGTTACACACCTTCATTTCTTGATTGCCCTTCTTCAAGCTTACCTTGCGCCCATAAGGATGACAAAGTCTTAGACCGTTGATGCCAGGCGGAGAAGTTCGAGAAATTGGATTCGATCTTTTTTGAAGTGTACAGAAGTTCAGCCGATTCGGAACGAGGGGCAGGCATTCCTGATAAGATGTACCGCCGATAATCCCAAGCATGGACTAGCGAGCACAGCATTGTTGTCTGAATTGCATGAATATTTATAGAGTGAACTCACAATTCCTTGGATCTGCGTCTAACATCTTCTCCACTACGAACAATTCATTCTCCCAAGCCGCTTGTTTCCAGCCATGGAAAGCTGATTCTCCTTCTTGTCCCGGCCCCTCTGGAATATTCTCTAAGCACCATCTTCGGTGATTCCAAATCCAATACACTTTGGGGTGTGCCTTTAAAGCGGACATTGTCATAACCAGTTCCTTTGACAGAACATCATGAATGGTCTCTGAGGGACTGTCAATTCAAATTGGGACAGTTGTGGGAGCAGTCATGGTGTTGGTGATCTACCTGGTCACAAATATACCGTTTATGAGGATATGACGCCTGTAATTCCAGACGGAATAGAATTCTGGATTAATCTGGAGTAGTTGCGTCGTAAGCTGGAACGATTCCCGTGACCAATCCCGCTCTTTCTTCTGTAAAATATTGTCAGGGCGTTTGAATAATCAACCTCAAGCGCTAAGGGACACACCCTGGTTAAGACGTCCTGCGTTAACTCATTGAATTCTTCAATCTTCGCCAACTCCCGTCGCCTTCTAGCCTCGCGTTCTTCTTGAGTTTGCCGAGTACGTCTAATGCCATGCTAGGGAGTTCTGAGCATATAGAAGCATATTGCCTGAGGCTCTCACCTACCATGACCTCTTTATGTACCTAGCTAAGGCATGACTCGAGAGTTGATCTGAATGCAGCAAAGTTTTGACGTGTTTGGATACAAGCCTAAACGCCGCTCACTTGAGAAGTACTACTTAATTGAACTAACTGACATTTCTTATAAGTTGGAAAATGTCTGACAAGAAGCGTTCCATAGAGGATTATTCGTCTTTGTTCCCGCTGTCCTTTCCGATTCCTTCACCAGCCACACACCCAGACCTAATCCTGACAAAGGACCTTCACCGAGAAGAGGATTTACTTCGAAACCCAACGTCTTTTCGAGCATGGTGGACGGCCATAAACGCAATGCGCGAGAACTACACCATCCAATCCAAAGCCGAACTCGCTTCTTCCCAACCGGACCCAACTAGTATTGCCATCCTTGGACCACTGGCAACTCCACTTGCGCGCATTACATTTCAACGCTTGGTTTATACATACGAAGCTGCTCTCGTACACTTTCCGAATTCGTTCAAGATGTGGAAAAGTTACTTGCAAATGAGGATGTCGTTTGTGTTGGGTAAATTACTGGTGAAGAAGAGAGCTGGCGGCAAAAAGAAGTTTCCAGAGATGAAGGAAGCTTTGGACGAGGCTGAGGAGGATTTAGAACAATGGGAAACGCCTCTGGACCCCGTGGTAGGATGGGAAGAGTGGAAGGCTTTAGTTGCGGTATTCGAGCGAGCGCTAATGTGGCTACCCAAGGTACGCATATTTTAATCAATATATTATGAAACCAACACTCAACAATTTACAGCTGCCACGACTGTGGTTAATGTATCTGTCAATATTCTTTCATCCCCGATGTCCAGCAGTCCTTTCATACGCACACGCACGGCGAACTTTCGATCGTGCCCTGCGCACACTACCCCCTTCCCTCCACTTTCGCATCTGGACGCAATATCTACTCTGGACAGAACGAAAAGGAGGAGAGACGATGGTGAAAGTATATAGACGGTACCTCACCGTGGACCCCTCCGTGACGGAACGCTTTACGGGTCTACTTCTCTCCTCCACGAACAACGAACCTCGACCTCTAGAAGCCGCAAAGCTACTGCTTTCACTCGCAAGAAAAGCCGCACGGGGTGAATATACTAGTCCAGAAGGCAAGAGCCCATACCAACTTCTTGAAGATTGGATTGAAGTCATGGAGAAATATCCAGAGGAAGTTGGCCTGGATGTTGAAGAAACCGTTGACTCTAATGCGTCTTTTGCAAAAGAAGAAGCAGAATTAGATGCTGCGAAAAATCAGGAAACACAACCTGAACCTGTGTCAGTTAATGGTCAACTGATAAGGATGGCAGGTCCTCCAGTACCTGTAGATGCCGATGGGAAACCACTTCCGGCGTACAGTGAAGAAGAGGATCCTCAAAGCCCCAAAAAGCTCAATATCGAGCACGTATTAAAAAAAGATGGACTAGATGTATACAAGGACCAAGCAGGCCGTCTATGGACAGGATTAGCAACGTATTGGATCAAACGGGGTGAATTCGATCGTGCAAAGAGCACATTCGAACAGGGCATGAAGACGGTTATGACAATACGTGACTTCACGCAAGTCCATGATGCTTACGCGGAGTTTGAAGAGTCATTAATTGGCTCACTTATGGAGGCTATCGAGAATGGAGATGAAGATGATGAAGACGAGGTTGCGAAATTGGAAGAAGAGGTGGATGAGAGAATGAAAGAAATGGAGGCGTTGGCGGACCGGAGACCTTTCTTGCATAATGATGTATTGCTGAGGAGGAATCCTAACGATGTACAAGAATGGGAGAAACGTGTTGCATTGTGGGGGGAAGATGATGAGGAGGTAAAGATCTTTGTGCAAGTTCAAATTTTCTTAAAACTCAATGCTGCTGCCTTAGGTTGCCAAAACGTACACGCAAGCACTCGAAACCATTAATCCTCGCAAAGCATCAGCGAACCTTCACAGACTATTTATCAACTTTGCTAAATTTTACGAAGAGGGTGGTGTGGCCGGCCAAGCAGAACCTGATTTGAACAGTGCACGTAAGATCCTTGAGAAGGCGACAAAGGTAAACTTTAGGGCGGTTGATGATCTAGCGGAGATATGGTGTGAGTGGGCCGAGATGGAGCTTCGCCATGAGTATGTTTCTTGCTGCACTCACTTGAAGTCGTAGCTCATAGTTTGCTATTGTTCAGTAACTATGATGAAGCCATCCGGGTCATGCAACGTGGAACCGCCGTCCCTAAAAACCCGAAGATTAATTACCATGATCACGTACGCACTTTTTGATTTTCTCAGTTGTAACAGCGGTCATAGTTGCACACATAGACCCTTTCATCGCAAGCCCGCCTTTTCAAGTCATTGAAACTTTGGTCATTCTACGTCGACCTTGAGGAATCCATTGGATCTGTTGAATCTGCCAAAGCTGTATATGATAAAATCATGGAGCTCAGAATCGCCAATGCTCAGATCATCGTCAACTACGCTGTGTTCCTTGAGGAAAACCACTACTTTGAGGAGAGCTTCAAGGTATATTCTTATTGCCTTGCTTGGTCCTGATTAATGTTTTTATCAGGTGTATGAACGAGGTGTTGAACTGTTCACCTTTCCCGTTTCATTCGAGATTTGGAATATCTATCTTTCCAAATTTGTAAAGCGATACGTGAGCAGTATCGGATCTCCTAGTTTACCTTTTCGCTCACCAACTTTTAGGGCGGTACCAAATTGGAACGAGCACGAGATTTGTTTGAACAAGCTCTGGAGAAGTGCCCGCCAAAGTCATGTAAACCACTATTCCTTATGTATTCTCAATTGGAGGAAGATTATGGTCTCGCAAAGCGGTCCATGAGCATCTTGGAGCGAGCTACTCAGCTGGTTGCAGACGAGGATAAATTCGAGGTCATTTTCTCCAACTTCCGTGTATTGAGTGCTGTCTCTTACCTTTTTCGGTTTCTTCTTAGATGTTCACCGTTTACATTGCAAAGGCAACAGCAAACTTTGGTCTTCCAGCTACACGACCAATCTACGAAAAGGCCATTGAAGGTAATTTCCTTGTTTTGATTGCAAGTCATATACTCATATATTACTGTAACTTTAGTCTTGCCCGACAAGCAGACCGCAGAAATGTGCCTCCGCTTCGCATCACTTGAGCGCAAACTTGGTGAAATCGACAGAGCGCGTGCCGTTTACGCACATGCCTCACAATTTTGCGATCCCCGTATTAACCCACGTTTCTGGAGCGAATGGAACAACTTCGAAATCGAGACTGGTTCCGAAGATACCTTCCGAGAAATGTTGCGCATCAAACGGAGCGTCCAAGCGCAGTTCAATACGGAGGCGAGCTATTTGGCTGCCCAGGCCCTTGGGACAAGACAGGTACAGGACGTCGAGGAGGACAAGGAACCACAGGACGCCATGGCTGCCGCGGAGAAGCAAGCTCATGGTGGTTCGAATGGACCATCGTTTGTTGCTGCTAAGGAGACGGGTAATATCCGACCGCAAACAGACGATTCCGTTCAACTTTCTGCAGCACCAGCTGCAAATGCAGAAGAAATCCACATATCTGACGACGAAGATATATAAGCTGGATGTAATATCTTATTCTACTTGTGCTTTTCAAAACGTTCACCATTTTTCAACTTCTGCCTCGCATAAATCTTCCCAAGCTGCTTCCCACCCCCCCTCCTCGAGCCAAGGCTGTTGTGCCCATTCGTTGATAATGTCGCGAGAGTCTTCAAAGATTATTGAATGACTCCGAAGTTTGTCGACTAGCTCGGTGTGGAAAACTAACGATCTGTGGTAAGGCGGAAGGAGCTCTGGTATTCGCGTGACTATGAACTAGTTTCATCTATGCTCAGGCTGGCTGAGTGGCGAACTTACCAAATTTCTCTAATGACCAAGAGACCCATAAGGGCTCCTTGGAAACCCATTTCCAACCTTTCACTTTGTGAGCTTCGATTAGAACTGCTTCTAGGTTATCGATTATGTTATTCATCCTCTGGAATTGTTTTTGCTACTGGAAACTGAAGCAATTAACATATGTAGGAGACCTCTAACCTACTAGTTTGACAAGAACCGCGTCCAGTTTCGTGATACATCCGTCCATCATCGCGAGTTTCGGTCGCACAAGATGTGTTCGCGGTCGGCCATCCGCGATGAGCTTCAAAGCGTTCCTAGAGATATTGTGATGTATGATTTGTTGAATGGTCTTCAAACGTACTCTAAATCTGTCCTAGCATCCGTGAGCTCTCTAGCTGCCTTGAGACCATCAATAAGTACTAGATCATCCCACGTCTGTGTCAAACTTCGAAGTTCTTGTAGTAATGTTCGCGTTTTACGGTGAAAGGTTGATTCTGTCTGACGGGAAGGAGAAGCAGGCGATTTTTGTGATACTGGAGAAGAGGAAGGTGTAGAAGGCCCTTGAAATGACCTCAGTCGGCTGCTCATCTTCAAGTTGGTACAGTAGTAGATAAGATTGAGCCCGGGCCGTGTTTGACCATGTTGCGTCTGCCAAAAATATCTTTTGCAACCCTTCAACTTGGAATTCCGATACTATGGGCCGCAAACGAAGAAAGACAAGGACTCATGTTAAAGGTGTTGCTTCTCAAAAAAAATTAGTGCCCAAGTCCTTCATTATCAAACACGGCCAGGTTGGGTCGTCCATCTCTCAGCTTGTGAGGGATATCCGCAAAGTGATGGAACCTAATACTGCGACTCGACTCAAAGTAAGGAAAAGACGAATCATCGAGTTGCAGTTCTCATTTACTCTACTCTAGGAACGGAAGCGCAATAAAATAAAGGATTTCTTTACTATGGGTCCTGCACTTGGGGTATCACATATACTCGCTTTCACTTTGACACCTTTGGCTCCGTCCCTGCGAATCATTAAGCTGTCAGATGGTCCAACGCTTAGCTTTCGCATTGAGAGGTACAGTTTGATGAAGGATATTCTGTCGACTACCCGGAGAGCCAAAAGTATTGGCCTAGAATATCTTACACCCCCCTTGGTGCGTATTAATTCCATTCTCTTGGCTTGTATTTACGTATATTTCAGCTTGTCCTGGCATCGTTCCCTCCTCCTTCACCCATAACCCCTTGTCACTTGCCCTTGCTCATGAAAACATTTCAATCATTATTTCCCCCGCTGTCACCACAGACTCTTAGCTTATCGTCTGCAAGGAGAGTCGTCCTGATCTCCTACAACGCAGAACGCGGTACGATTGACTTTCGCCACTATATCATTAAAGTCAAACCTTACGGCGTATCGAGACGGGTCCGAAAGGTGGTTGAGGCAGCCGTACACTCGTCCACCTCCGTCCTTAACCTTGGCAAAGAAAAGGATGTTGCAGACTTCCTGCTGAGGAAGAAAGGTGAACCAGGCCCAGATGGAGGCTATGAGAGTGCTTCTTCTGCCGAAAGCGTGGCTGGAGATGATGGGGACGCCGTTGACCTGGCCGACGATTATGTTGGAAGGAACAATAAAAAAGGACAGAAGAGAGCAGTACGACTTGACGAGGTTGGCCCACGGATGGAGCTACGGTTAATCAAAATTACGGAAGGTCTTCCGGGGAAGGAAGGAACTGTACTGTATCATGAATTTGGTATGCCCTACCCACCTTCTTTCCTACCGTTACTCAAACCCATTCAGTGAAGAAGTCGAAAAAAGAAATTGAGACACAAAAGACGGAGCATGCTACAAAGGCCAAGCTAAAAAAACAAAGGCGGGAAGAGCAGGAACGCAATGTACGCCGGAAAAAGCCAGAATCAAATGATAACGATGAGGACAACGAAGATTTGGTTGGTGAAAGTAGCGAAGCCGACGGCGATGACCTAGGGGAATGGGATGATGACGAAGACATTTCCGACGATGAGAATGAACATACAGAAACTCCGATTTCAAGCGAAGAGGAGAGTTCTGAAGACGAACGTCCAGCAAAGAGGATTAAATTGAGAGGGAAGAATTAGTCTTTCGCTTGCATTTTGAAAATTATGTACAGCTTGTACCGTTCTAAAAGTATATCTACAAGTCTAGAGCATGAATGTAAGTTTATGACAGTAATGACTTCCAGACTCCTTCTAATCTCATCTTTACACCTTCCCAATTATCCAGGGCAGGCCTAACATCGAGATAGAACGAAATATCACCCTTTTTGGGTCCTACACTCCGTCCTGTGTAGAAATCAATAACATATCGCACTCGTGTTCCACACCGTTCAACTATCCAATCATGACGATCAAAAGGAGCAGAATATCTAGCCAAAAAATGCGTCAACAACGTTAGATATTATTATTCAAAGGAATAGGGCCCACCCAAGTAACATGTTTAGTCGTGCCTTTGGACTCCTGTCATTCGGCCTTCCTTTGAAGCTCACAAGCTTCACTCCGCCGCAAGAATCCCCCTTTCCTGCCTCCCATTTCAGAATTTCACTCCATGTACGCTCGTTAACAGCATTATGAATCGGAACAACCGTCTTCATATCCGCTGCATTCGGGTTGTGATTCTTGCGTGTCATAGCAGCAAAAAACTGTGCCTCTGAAGGGTAGGTCCAGTTTCCATCACTCGCCTTTGGTATGGAAGACACCTCGCGATCGTGTGACAGCTTGGCGTGAGGATGTGAAGATGAGTCCGATGACAAAAAGTTCGCCCAATTGGATTGGGACGAGTGCTCAACAGGACATGATTGCCCGTTCATGGTCGCATTATGATTAATAGGACATATTGACTGTTGTTGGTTGACTGGAGAAGCCGTCTCTGTCGATGTGGAA
Organism: Inosperma sp. D86; assembly: GCA_026262225.1. Lineage (NCBI taxonomy): Eukaryota > Fungi > Basidiomycota > Agaricomycetes > Agaricales > Inocybaceae > Inosperma > Inosperma sp. D86. Next base: position 13,381 of record JAIUJM010000003.1, read on the forward strand.
CTCAACGATGAAGGCATTATTGTTACAGAGAAGCCTTCTCAAAGTGGACATGCAAGGCAAGCTGAAGTGGGGATTACGTAACATAGCAAACAAGGAATTTCCATTTCAGGAAAATGTGGGCATCGAGCTGAAAGCTGCGACTTGTCGATACTTAATGGTATGTGGGGCTTCCTTTCAATGGATAAACAAACTTTTTAATTTATCCTCGTTCAATTGAAAAGGTGTGCAAAAGTGTATTTCCTGCATTGCTTTCACAACTACGAGTGTGATCGTTTGGACTTGACAGTTTCATTCCTCATTCATCAATTCGGCAAGTTCACGTTCCTCTTCCTCAGTAAGCGCTCCAGGCGCGTGAATTTTTGGTACTTCCTGAGGGAAGACCGGGGGAGGTGGGTTTAACAGATCTGTAACACATTTCTTCAGGACCAGCTCCTACTGGATGCACTGTGACACTGACCTGCTAACCTCCATTTCCTAATCGTTCTATCCAGGCTCGTCGTCACAATCCAGGGTTCAATACTCGCTTTAGCATCCGGAGTTTCCGACCTTCTAGTCCATAACCGAATCGCGATTATGTCATGCCAATGACCATCGATTTCACTGATCAGCTCTGGTTCCTCAAGGGAAGATACGTCAAATATCCGTAGAACATCTCCAGCAGCGGTAAGTAAGTAAGGCTCCGAGATGTCCGTCAACGAAAGAGGTAGAATTGCACGAACAGACAGGGGGTGTTTGATAGGTTCAGGAAGCTTCCTTGTTTGCTCTGTCCCTTCTGACGTACCGTTCACGTAAACTCTTACAGTCTCATCGGCCGAAGCTAACAATAAGGTCAGTCAACTACAATTGGTCCAGTGAGGGAAGCGAGGTACCTGTCCAGAGTTGGCCACCGCCGTACCTGAGATCATTAATTCTTGTTCTGTGGTGGTTGATCGTCGCTTTCAACGTAGCGACCCATCGCGTAGGTCTACTAGTCGCGTCCTCCCGTAAAATCCAGACTTTAATTACGCCCATCGTGTCCCCGGTATATATAATCGCAGAATCTGTTGAGATTGTCTCTCCGTCAAGACACTCGACTGGTCGCGTGTGCGCAGAAATCGATCCCAGGCTGTTCAATGGCTCTGGGGTCTGAGGTTCAGACAAGTCCCTAACCACATTTAATCAGCAGTGCACCTGTAAGGAACCCCCTTCAATGCAAACCGACCAGAATCTCACGATCTTGTCAGAGCTCCCAGATACCAGAAGCCCGAGTGAGGGGAACACATGCAAGGATTTCACGAAATCACTGTGCGCATCCGGCGTTGTTGAGATTAATTCGCTTGTCTTTTGAATTGTAGAGTAAGCATTACTGTATCTTCACAGCTTTGGTGAAACACGTACTTCCAAGTTCCAAAGTTTTATGGACTGATTAAGGTCAAAGGGTTGATTAGAGCAGTATTTGGTTAAATTGCAGTTTCTGATCACCTTATCCCATGAACCCGATATTAGGATTGCCTTCTCTCCTGGTGTTTGGCCCGTATTATAGAAAGCAATGCTTGTGACTGGTCCTGTATGGCCCCTCAATAAGCCCAACGTCTTCCCAGACTGAAATTTCCGGCGATCGGTGTCAAAACATCCTCTATCAAAAACTACACATCTCACCTCTAAGTCCAATTTTCTTATCACTGTGGTATTCTCACCAATCCATGCTAAGCCGCCATAAATCTCGATGGCCAGTGCTTTTCCCTGCAGTTCGATTGGTTCACCGAGGGTCTTTATCCGCTCAGCTTTCTCCTTTCGTGCCTGTTCAGAGGGAAAGGACTAAGAAAATTTGTCAAGGCATAAGTTAAAAAAACGTACTTGGTCAAGAAAAAGTTGAGCTTCTGAAATGAGGAAATTGTCTCCTTGTTCCATCGATCTTCAACAGTAGAAGGTCGTCATGAATCGGACCCCAAAACCATTTTATCAGATATGCCCTTCGGAATTACGTTACATAAGTAAATGCAATCTCAGAGAAAATCTGCTGTGCTGCTACTAGAAGATCCGTTCACGCCGAGATTCATCAAAATTCAATAAATTAATTAGTTGTGGTAATGCCCGAGAGGGCACTCTAAGTAATACCCTATAGAATACACAAGCTGCAGAGACGTCGATCCCACCGTCAAACGGCTACATGTCAAGAACAGAAAACAGAAAGCAGAGGGAACGGGCTATCTTAAAATATTAAAGGAAAGCAAGATGGAAGGGCACAGGGGGACAAACTAAATACAGAGCGCAATGTCAAAGATGAAGACAAGGGATATGGAAACAGAGACGCACTGGACTCGATACAAGGTGGGAGGAAAGGCTACACAGTGAGAGCCGTAGAGGAATCGGCAAACTATAGGCTATGAGATGTTATGATGGGCTACAATTTCGCTGTCAAGAGCATTATTGAATGACCTAGATGAAGTCACTAATCGAAAATATGGAAAGGAGAAAATTTATGAAGAGAAAGAGAGGGCAAAGCTTCCCTGCACTCTGAGACAGAAGAAAAAATCACGAAGCTAAAAAAATGATGGCAAAGGAGCGTGGGGAGCCTTGCTGGGCTAGAATTCAAGGAATTGATAGGAAACGGGGTCAAACCGCTGTTGGAAAGTGCTATCCTGCTCGTGACCACTCAGTCCGGGAATTTCATCGGGAGAAGGCAAAGGCAAATGCAAAAAGTGCCGTGTGTCGTCAACGGAGGAGGTTCTTGGTATGATGGGAGCCTATCAAGATAAACATAAGCACAGGGGAGATGGTGTACGAGAAAGGACAGTTCTTACGTTAATTTCACGGCGTTCAAGGGCATCCCAATCAACACCACGGAACCATGGGTGGTCGAGCACATCTTGAGTTCCACCGATCATATTACCGAGACGTTTCGTACGGTCCGGATTTAGGAATGCTTTGATGAGGTCCTTGGATAACTTATCCATGGTTTTAGGCCAGTGGATGTCCCCATTGAGGATCTTCTCGTAGATGCCATAGGGCGTCTCATCAAAGAAAGGAGGATAACCAACCAACATCTCGTAGCAGAGGACGCCACATGCCCACCAGTCCGCAGCTTTGCCGTGACCATCAGATTGAATGATCTCCGGGGCAAGATATTCTGGTGTACCGCACAGGGTCCAGGTTCGGTCATCAACGATTTTAGCAAATCCGAAGTCGGTGAGACGGAGATAACCTTTCGAATCTAGCAAAAGATTCTCTGGCTTGAGGTCTCGGTAGACGATATTGAAGGAATGCAGATACTTGAGGGCCAGGATAATAGTTGCGAGATAAAAGCGCGTTACATCGGGGGTAAAGCGCTGAGCGCGACGCAAGTGTGTGAACAGCTCCCCACCAGGCACGTATGACATGAGCATGTAAACATTTAGGCTATCCTGAAAGGTTGCGAAAAGGTCGACGACGAATGGATGGCGGACACGAGAGAGGATGTAACGCTCGGCGTTGACATGTTCCACTTGACGGAGCCGAACAATGTCTGTCTTCCGCAACACTTTCATAGCGTAGAAATTTTGTGTGCCAGGACGGGAATTATGGTGGCGAACAAGAAAGACTTTGCCAAAAGTCCCGGTACCTACACACAATAAGAGACGTGAGAGAAGCGTCTAACAAAGAGATGATTGTACGCACCCAACGTGCCCCTGACTTCGAAATCGGAGAGTTTGATATTCGAGCGCGTAAGATGAACGGCTTCGTCCTCCAACAAGCGCCGTGGAGGAGGAACATGACTCATGTCAGAGTCTTCGTCACCAGTGTCTCTATCAACGTCCATGAGTTCTGAAGGGACGGACGCAACCTCGTCCGACGGGATAAATCTTTGGGTGAGTTGAGGACAAAGCTGGTGGGGTGCAAGACCTTGGTCTGGCTTTGGCGACAAGGGTGGTGTCAGAGGCCCATCCGAAATCATCACCTGCGGCTGCTGGTGTAAAGAAAAAGAAAAAGTGCGGATGAGATCCTGGGGCAGACTTGGGAGCGAACGTGAACGCTCCATGATATTTAACCAAGTGCTAAGAGGGCCACTGTCACAGTAAACGGGCGTTGCCAGTTTTTTTAGAAGAGCGCACGGCGCGAAGAAGTTTCGGAATTCAATTTGAATCTGCGTTCAGGTCCTCTTAAGGCGTGATTCTGTCACACACACACTTGTCACATCTTTGCCATCAATGAATAAATTGCTTTCATCATCCTAGCATACCCTCTATTACGATTACAATCCAAATGCAAACGTTGGTGTCCCGTACATGTCTGCTATCGTCTTCACCTCTCCTACTTCCCCGGCTCCTCCCGCAACGTAGATCGGTATGAAATGGTCTTCTCGTGGGTGCATTGACCTGAAACCCGCGTGTTGGGTCAAATCGAACAGTGCTTTTTTCCGTTCTTTTGGCTGGAACAACCCGGACAGGTAACGTTACTCTTTTTGTTTATCTCAGATAGGTCTCTGCCTCACCTCAGGGATCTGGGTTGCTTCATGGATCGCTCTGTCAAACGATTTCTGGAGATCGGTCGCCGTCTCGATGGAAAAGCAGCGTGGTTCTCGCAGGTTGTGCGCCATTAAGCCGCCTGAGAGAATCAGAATTCCTTCTTTCCTGAGAATGTAATCGTTGAGAGTCAATTAGAAACATCTTGACTTTCTTCACACCTGAGGTTAGCAACTGCTTTTCCAAGCTGCCAGTTCTTTTCTGGATCGAGGCTTGAATCGATCGAAACTTCGACTATTGGTATGTCCATGAATACCTCTCCAAACATAATACGGAAAGGAACGAAGACGCCGTGGTCAAGACCAGGGCCCTTGAATCCACGACCGTCCAAACCACGCGATTCGCTCGTCTTAGTGGTCCTAGCATCTAGGCCTGCCTATAAAATTAATGGCGGTTAATTCTATTCTTCTGGATTCTCCGGAAGAAGAAAATTTCTTGCTTTTTTGTACGAATCTACAATCCTTTGGGCCAGTTCCGAATCACCTCTTGATTTGAACTTGAGCTGATACAATGCCTCGGGAAAACCGTAATAGTCATAGAGGAGGGGGTTCTCGTCGCCATAATCGGTTACTATACAGTATATGGAAGATTCATGTTCAATGTGTGTACAAGAGCACAGTTAGAAAAGGAAGATCTTACCAAGCCTTTGGCCATGCGTTTCCCAGTGTGCACTGAAGACAAGAATGCCTTTAGGTTTGTACTTTTCAAGCAAAACGGGTCCGAAATTTGCTAGGAACTCATAAAGCGGACTTCCTTTTCCTTGGCTTTTCATTATCGGATTTACATCTTCGGTTGTTGGGTATGCTAGAGCCGGCGATCCATGGGCAAAGAAGAAAGCCGGTATATGCTCTGGGGTTGCTGGCAAAGACCCAAGAGCCTCCCGCCAATTTTGTACGCTTGTCATGATTCTGTGTGATTTCGCGATAGTTTGATTTGGTTTGCTAGCGTCGTATGGATTCAAGTAGTTTATCCTTGGTAATAACATTGTACGCCTTATATAGCCCAATCTGATTAGTCATTCGTGTAATGACACTTATGTCATTCAACGATGTCCAAAATAGATCAACGTCAGCTCCTAGGACCTTCATGTCCACGAATCGTTCAAATGTCGGTGGCTGGCTCCAAGGCAAGACAGTAAGAAAGGGAGGCGCACTCGCTTCAGCCAGCCACACACGTTCGTCTACCCCACAAGTCCAGAGTACGTCAGCCACTGTATTTGGAGGTGGAGTCAAAGATGCATCTGGACGGACTTCGGAGTACTTTGTGAGCGATTTTCTATCTTGCATCCTGCTTCTGGAATGGTATGAACGATTATTTATTTTTGTGCACAGTCTATGGATGATCAATGTCCTGTTTGTAAAAGTGATAGGTACCTGAACCCGAAACTACGGCTTCTAGTGAGCTCATGTTATCACAAAATGTATGAACTTCTTTCAGAAAGAACAGTCAACTTGGTGTGCTGAAAAATTTTCTGATAGGTGTGAATCATGTATAGATCGGCTATTTACCCTTGGCCCTGCACCTTGTCCCATATGTAACAAGATTTTAAGGAAACTTGCATTTATGCCCCAGACTTTCGAAGACTTGACAGTGGAAAAGGAAGTTGCTGTGCGTCGACGGATAGCAAAAGAGTATCCTAAGCGTTTTTTCAGAACTCTGAACACTACTCACACATCTCCCAGATTCAATAAGCGTAGGGAAGATTTCCCGGATCTTCGTTCATACAATGATTACTTGGAAGAAGTAGAGGACATAAGTAGGTACACCCCCTTATCTATTAGCAACAGACGAACTTTTACTCCACTTGCATAGCATTCAACCTCATTAATGACATAGACATCGCCCAGACCGAGGCACGCATAGCCGCATATCGTGCGGAGAACGCAGCCCTCATCGAACTGAATATCCAACGTGAAGAAACCTACGCACGCGAACTCCGCGAGCAGGAAGAAGCCGAGAGAAAGGAGCGTGAACTCCGTGCATCTCAGCTCCGACAGGAGGAGGAAGAAGAACGCGAAGAGAAAGAGAAAGAGAGAAGGGCGATCATTGATAAGCTCGAGACGAGCGACAAGAGCGCGGCAAAAGTTATTGCCAAGAGTAAAGCAAATGCACTGAAGAGGTCTTCAGCTCGTGCGGCTGCTGCAAACGCGACTGTGGCTATTAGTAATTCGAAGTTGTTGCGGACAAGAGCCGCCGTGGACGTTCCTGACGTGCCGCATGTTCCCTTCCAGGATAACTGTTATTCATATGAAGACAGATACCAGATCAACCCCAAGGGATATAATGATTTCTTCAGTGAGGCGGTTAGGAAAGATAGAGAAGGGATTATGAGGGCTGGTGGTTATGTGGTTGAGGAGGCATGGGAGAGGGCTTTGAGATATGCCGTCGCGGCACTGGACATGCAGCCGCTTGTTGGCGTATCCTCTTCAGAGTCCGCATCCAAAAGAGACTCCTCAGGCGATATCATCATGACCTCTGTGTAATATTGGATTACTTGTATCTATTTGCAGTTGACAGCGCAATTCCTAGAGCATTGTGAAACCTAAGACTCTAATGCATATATCTATCTAACGAAGGGTCCCAAACCCAAAAAAATATCTGACTATAACTGCGCAGTGTACACCATACCCTTTTGGATATGTTCATTCAATAGAACTTCGTACTAGTCACCACCATTCTCCTCTTCTTTTCGGTATCTGTCAAGGGTGCTGTTAACGGGAAGTAAAGGATTTGGTATTGTTGTCTCCGGCTACAAATCAAGAAGATCAATTGCGAAGGACAGAATTTTGAATGGGTCATACTTAAGCCTCCTAAGGTCTAGACGGAATCTTCTTGTCATGGCATAGAGATCCAATCCAGACTCGGCAACCTTTGACGGGCTACTTTTCGATGAAAATGACAGTTTGAAGGGAGAGTATTTTTTTGAACCAGATGCAGTGTGGGGGCCTCTGCTGTCCAATATTATGATCTCGTCGGATCGTTTGCGTTTCAGAGTAGAGGAAAGGTCCTCTACCCGGGAAGAACCTGCCGAGAACTTGAGCAGTATTCTAGGGGTGATAAAAAATACTTACCTTCCGCTGATGAGAACTGTTGTGCAAATTCTCTTAAAGCAGCTGAGCGGAGTTCTGTTGACGGTTGACTGTCCAAAATCAAAGTGGTGTTTCAAAAGGTTAATAAAACAAAAACGAACAATGCAGGATCGAAAGTGAGGAGACTTGTAGCTCCATTCCTATCGACCTCATAACCTATTATAGTTCTCGAGTGACCTTCGTGTTGTAAGATGAGTGGCATCTTCTCCGTTGTTACGACCGGCGGCATCTGGATAGATTCAAAGGCATTTCTAGAGCTTGAGAAAGTTCCGCTCGAGGAAAAGTAGTTGACCACCCAATCAATGACAGGCTCTGATCCTGAAACAAAAAAAAACATGAGGCAGAATGCTGGACTGCGCATCTGGGACCTACCCCGCGGGTTATTAGCGAGATTGAATTCGACAAGCTCAGCGCTTGAAACTCAATCAAAATTCATATCGGCATTCAAAAAAACACACGAACGGTATACCACGGTGTGAAAATGCAACCCATAGATCTGGTGAGTTGAAGGTATGAGTCATAGCGTAAATAATGATACATTAACTTTACCTGATGTGCCGATCCACTTTGTTGTACCAACCAATTTCTTCAATTGGCTCCGTCCTTCCGCGTCAAAACCTGATAAATGAAGAAATGAGAAATAAATAGCAAATGTTTTCATAGCATTTCACCATCTTTCCAGGCGTTCTCTATCCAAATTTGCAAGTTTCGAATGCTTGGTGACAACGGTGCATCTAGCAATGGAAAGTACAAAGGTTGTTGTCCCTGGCTCATCAGCGCTGTGCAAGCTATAAGGAAGTTGCGATATCTAAGAGCCGGATCAGCAATTCAAGCTTCAAGTGGAAACAAATAACTCACCCACAGCCCCAGTATGCATCCCAGGGTTCTCTATTTATATGAACTACTTTCTCATAGCAAAGTACAGCCCGACGAATGAGTTGACGGCTGTGGCCTTTAATGAGGCCTTTTTTGATCAACTGTAACAGCCCTAGGTCGAAATGACAAGAATCGTTCTGAAAATGGTAATCGGCGCTTACCAGGTGTGAAACTCTTCGGTGGAGGTATCGTTTGTTCAGGACGCCAAAAGTAATCCTTTTCCCACCGTTCCCACAAATTCGTCTTCAATAGGCTCCTTTCGATGTTCGAAGAGGGTACAGATGTTGCCTTGCTTGATCCGCTTGGTATTGGCGATCTTTTGTGACCTAAATGCTGTGGATCAATAACGCGGCTTAATCGATGATGGACTAATAAACGTGCTTTCTGGGATAAAATCTTGAGCCGTGTTATTCAAAAAGTGGTGTTCATAATGCGCTTCTCGTTGGGATAATGTTAGGAAATTGAGGTCTTTGAAACAGAATGCGCAGCGCAGGGTTTGACTCTCATTGTTGTATCCAGGCGGCATAATGAAAGTATCTTGAATTCTGCAGGAAAAGGTTCAAGCGTTCAAGTCTGAGATGAAAGATGTGGCAAGGCCTGTCGGCTGACCGTCAGTGATGAAGGAAGGAGTCGAACGTCATTACATACCCTTCCTAAAACGGAAAGCTGCAAGATAATAGACGCGCCAACATCACGTGATAATGGCTTCTGAACGCGCGGCCAGTCTACATCCCATTCAAGTTCTTTTCTGCTAATCCATGTCTAGGTCATACGATCGCGGTATGATTTTCCATTTGTTATGACGATAGTGCACTAACTTTTTGCAGCTCTCACTGTTTTCTCGCCTGACGGTCATCTGTTCCAGGTCAGATTGTATCTTGTCTTGAGAAGAGTGATGTTATTATCTTGAACAGGTAGAATATGCTCTCGAGGCAGTGAGAAAGGGGACATGTGCTGTAGGCTTGAATATCACTCTATATCTGGGGTCGACGTTGATCCTCTTTGATCAGGTCGGTGTCCGAGGGAAAGACGTCGTTGTGTTAGGTGTTGAGAAGAAATCAGTTTTGCAATTGCAGGACCCAAGAACCGTGCGCAAAGTTGTCATGCTAGACGACCACATTTGCCTTGCTTTTGCAGGTGATTGAACAGATGATTTGATCTCTTAAATCCAGTCTAACCCTTATTCGCAGGACTAACTGCTGATGGTCGTGTATTGATTGACAAAGCACGCGTCGAGTGCCAGAGTCATCGGCTTACCGTCGAGGATCCCGTTACAGTAGAGTACATTACAAGACACATAGCCGGTATCCAACAGGTACCTCGATATCAAACCTGGTTAAAGGATGCTGTGTACTAATCACTTCAACAGAGGTATACGCAATCCGGAGGTGTTAGACCTTTCGGTATTTCAACACTGATTGTTGGATTTGATCCCAATGATACTACGCCTCGTCTGTACCAGACTGAACCAAGTGGCATATATAGTGCTTGGAAAGTATGTACATTTGTTTTTCTGTGATTGAACCTCTCCTGATTACTTGCCAAGGCCAATGCCATTGGCCGATCTTCGAAAACAGTGAGGGAATTTTTAGAGAAGAACCACAGGGACGACATGACGCGAGAAGAGAGCATAAAGTTGACCGTGAAAAGTTTGCTTGAAGTTGTCCAGACAGGAGCAAAGAATATTGAAATCAGTGTGATGGAGAGCTACGGCAAAATTACAGTGCGTGACTAGATATTAAATCTGTTTTCAGATACTTAGTACTTAAGTAGAATCTCGAACTTTCGGAGATAGAAGCTATCGTCTCTGAAATTGAACGCGAAAAAGAAGCAGGTATGCTTCATTGCTCTTACTTTGCCCACTCGACTTATGACGCGCAACGCAGAAGCGGAAAGGAAGCGCTCGCGTCTTGCTGCAACGGCTGCAGGACAAGCTGCCATGGCACAACGTACAGGAGACCAGTAGATTTGCACAAGAATTCTATAAGATAATATAGCTCAGTCCATCAGAATTTGTTGTCACATGATGATGTGGTCGTATTGAGCGCGTCTGTCAGTGTCATCGTCTGACACTCAAAGTTATCCAGGGCTGTTGATCGAAACTTCTCCTGCTGTCTTCTTCAGCCATCATGGATACTAGCTCGCCTAGTCCAGCGTTGTTGAAACATGTTCTTTTGTCTGAAATTTTGTTGGTCACTTCTACCATGCGTAAAAACTCTCGCTGGGCATCGTCTACGTTAATTATGGCTGTCAGGGATTCGCCAGCGTTAGGGACGAATCTGGGTCTTAGAATATCAACTCCCGCAAATCAAACGCGCTCTACTGGAAGGAAGTCGAAAGAGGCTGAACTCATGGTTGGATTTCTTGAGTTGAAGAGGGTTGTCAAATCACTTGTCGGTATGTCAGTGCTGACTCAGTGCCCTGGTCTGGATTAACCTTCATACTTCATAGATGTCCGTGAGCTCGACTTGACAGAGTTACTGGCTCCCTTTTTTGCCATCCTACGATCCCCTTTGTCCACAGGACCGATCACGTCGGCCTCCTTGTCCGCTCTCCACAGTTTCTTTGTATGTGGACTCCTAAACCCGTCATCTCGTTCTTTGGACGCTGCTTTGATAGAACTTAGCAGCACTCTTTCGCATTGTAAATTTGAAGCAAGCGATTCTTCTGGAGATGAAGTTGTATTACTTAAAATAATGACAGTCATACAAGACTGTTTCTCTGGTCCCGTTGGTTTTGGTTTAGGAGATATCGAAGTCTGTGAGATGCTGGAGACGGTCTTGACAACATGTTGTCAAATGCGCCTCAGTGGTATGTGCATTTCCATTCTGTTTGTATATTAATAGTCCACCTCTCAATCCCGCAGAGACCCTCCGCCGTTCAGCAGAAACGACGATGCATACATTAGTCAGGACAGTATTCAGGAAGCTGAAAACATTAGATCCAGAAGAAGAAGAAGCAAAACTTGCAATCGAAGCTGAGGATGAAACAAAAGAAGGTGAACTTCGCATGACTGTCACCACCGAGGTCGAGAAACCTCCTGTGGAGACGGGGACGGTTCAAGAAACCCAAGGACCAGTAGAAGTTGTAGAAACTCCAGAAGAGACCTTACCACCCCGAACACCTGTGTCACCGACGAACAGACAAGCATGTCAGTGATTGAATCAACTTTCACATCCATACGATTCACGTCGTTCTAGATGGGCTTCCGTCAATAGTAGAACTTCTACGTGTCCTTGTGAATGTTCTAGACCCCAACGACCAACAACATACCGACTCGACACGATTGATTGCCTTAGGTGTACTGAATGCGGCATTCGAAGAAGCTGGAAAGCACATTGCCGAATTTCCCTCATTGAAAGCAATAATTGTAGATTCTGGATGCAAGTTTCTCTTTCAGTTGGCTCGCTCGGATAATATGAACGTACTTCAATGGGCGTTACGTATTACTACCACAATTTTCGACACCATGCGAAAGCACTTGAAGCTTCAGCAAGAATTGTTCTTGACTTTTACGATCGATAGACTGACGCCGCCCCCATTGCCAGCGGGCAAAGGAAACCTCGCCGCTTCAAGATCTCGTGGATATTCCCCTTCATCTCATGTTGGCACCCCCAATGCTAATTCCAGCCCACTCTTATTGCCGGTTGATAAAGCTGAATCGGATTCTACGTACACCCCTTCACGGTTGTTGGTCCCTCCAGCAAAGGGCGAAACACGGGATCTCATTTTAGAGACTCTCAGCCAAATCGCTAGCCATGCGAGCTTCATGGTTGATCTGTACACCAATTATGATTGTGACCCAAACTGCGAAAATCTTTTTGAGCGACTCATTGACTTCTTGACCAAGGTTCGCCTTATTATCCTGCGTATTGATTGATGCTGACATTGCTATTTTAAAAAATCAAGGCTGTTTATCCTGTACCTGGGATGGGCAACTTTGAAGTGCAAAGGAATGTTCAATATATCTGTCTTGACTTGTTGCTCTCCTTTGTGAATGACATGGCAGCGCGTGCTTCGGATGTCAGTATTTCTTATTCAAAAACTCACAGCCAATGATAGAAGTCCGTTTAACAGGAAGATTCGAGTGCACTGTGGCCAGAGGTAAATCGTGATCAATGATCTTTCCTTTTTGAGGTTTTCTGATTTTCAGCAGGAGTATTCAAGTGCAGACTCTCTTCTACAAGCGAAATCGAAAAAGCAGCTCATTTTGACTGGCGCTTCGCGATTCAATTCGAAGCCCAAAAGTGGAACCTCGTTTCTAGAAGAGAACGGCTTGATTTGTGCAGACCTAGATCCTGAAACATCAAAAGCTCATAGTCTCGCTCTATTTCTGAAAAACTGTACAAGAATCGATAAACGACTCTTGGGAGACTTCATCTCGAAGCCGGAAAATCTAGACGTGCTAAAGGAATTCATTGGACTTTTTGATTTCAAGGATGTAGGTTATTTCAGTTGCAACAAACGCTCTTGGCTGATCCGTTCGAAAGAAACCCATTGCTGAAGCAATGCGTGAACTCCTTGAGACGTTCAGATTGCCTGGAGAAGCCCAACAAATTGCTCGTATCACCGAGACTTTTGCGACCACTTACTTTGCCTCTGGCCCTGGTGAGAAAATAGGCGTCTCGAATCAGCCATAAACTTACAACAAACGTAGCTGAAATAAAACATGCCGACGCTACGCATGTCTTGGCGTATTCCATTATCATGCTAAACACCGACCAACACAACCCGCAAATTCGCGTAACTCTGCCACTATTCCAATGACTTGCTGTATACTGACTTGCGTTGCAGAAACGGATGACAATCGATGATTACAAGCGTAATCTTAGAGGTGTTAATGACGGGAGTGATTTTTCCTCGGAATTTTTGGTAAGACCATGGTGTTTTCTCGAGAACGGTTTGATTTTGATAGTATTACAGCAAAATATCTACGACTCCATCCGCAAACGAGAAATAGTCATGCCTGAAGAACATATCGGCCAGCTAGGGTTTGAATATGCATGGAAAGAACTTTTGGCTAGGTCGCGGCAGACAGGCAGGACTTCTCATGAAATGTTTGGGTTTAAAATCTGAGATAACTTGCAGGAGAGTACATGATTCGCAATTCATCGCTCTTCGACATAGAAATGTTTAAGGCGGTATGGCGACCGGTGATCTCTGCAATTGCATTCGCCTTTATTAGCTTTGAGGATGACTACATCATCCAACGAGCCATAGCAGGCTTCAGACAGTGTGCAACGCTTGCGCAACACTTCAGACTACCTGATGTCTTTGATTTTGTTGTTGTATCTCTGTCACAAGCTACCAGCTTACTTTCAGAGTCACTTCCAACCGAGGTTCCACATTATCCCATTGTAGATGTTGAAGGCCAGTCTGTAACGGTCTCGAAATTATCGGTCGAATTTGGCACCAACTTTAGAGGGCAACTGGCTGCTGTTGTCCTGTTCAACATCGTCAACGGCAATAGCAATGCACTTCGAGAAGGTTGGACGCAGGTAAATTTTAAGTTCTGGTGACAGCCTCGGATGATTAAATCCTCCCCAAGATATTCGAGATGTTTCAAAACCTTTTTTTACACTCCCTTCTTCCAACCCGAATGCTTCAAATGGAAGATTTTCTTGGGGGTGTTACCATGATTCCCCTTCGAGGAAGTCATCCCGCAAAGTCGCAAGTTAGGAGTGATGGTGGACTTCTTTCGGCACTATCTTCATACCTAATGACCCCTTATAATTCGCAAATGTCTGTTCCCGACGCCACGGAAACAGATGTCGAGAATACCCTTTCGACCATGGATTGCATCACATCTTGCCGCCTCGATGAACTTTATAGTCAAATCACGTAAGTTCTAGGTTGCCCTCTCTTCAGACTTTCTTATCCTCTCCAGCCAGCTCGATTTAGAGGCCTTAGTAGCAGCAATTCGCTCCGTAGAGGCTCTGGCGCACGAACGCACTGTAGCCAAACTCAGGACAAGCTCAGAGGATGTCCCGTCCCTTGACAACGAAACGTCTCAACTTCCTTACGATCCTGCTTCTGTGTTCCTCTTGGAAACTATGGTTAGTATTACAAGCCATGCCCCGCAGTACATAGAAGATTTGTGGTGGGTTCATTGCCGAGTAGCAATTTTCCAAATTCTTGAATATTCTGCGTAGGCCAATCGTTTTCGATCATTTATCCGCTCTGTTGTCATCATCGACACAACATAGCATTCTTCTCATTGAACGTGCAATCGTCTGTCTGATGCGGTTGTGTCAAATACTCGCACAAAAGGTTTGCCCACTTTCACCATTGTGTTCACCTACTAATATCAGAAATAGCAAACATTGCGTGATCAAGTTTATCTCGCCTTCGACTTGCTGGCATGTCTGCCATCCAGTGTCTCAAACCTAGTGGGAGAGCAAATCATTGCGGGACTGATATTGATCATGCAGAAACAAAAAGACATCATCCGGTAATTTTGGATGTATCATTAAACCTTTTATGTTTCTTATGTATTCCAGATCTCAAACAGAGTGGAATTTGGTCCTAGCCCTGATTCGGTCCACAATGTCCCATCCAGAAGCCTCTCGCTTGTCGTTTGAACTTGTTGTAGCGCTCATTGAAGATGGTTCAGATAATGCAGTGGTCCCAGATAACTTTTCTGGGCTTCTCACTGTTTTGGACGACTTTGCGAGTGCCGCTGGCATGCTTCAAGAACAGCAACAACCGCGGGGTCGTCGTGTTGAACTGCTCACTGTTGAAAAGTATGTCGAGCCTTACACTTTCCTTTGAGCTTGAAGTTTGATCTGTTGTAGTTCACCCATAATTTCCCGAGGCAAGAAAGCTGTTGATCTGATCCCTGTACTACATAAACGACTGGTCTCGTGGATAAGCGGTTCTCAGATTCAGGAAGATCATGGTGCGAACAGTTCCTGTCTATCTGAAGTTGAATCTGACTTGCTTTAACTATCAGCTTGGAAGAACATGGCCATGCAATTGTTCATCATTCTCGGTCGCCATTCTATCAATGCTTCTCGGGAGATTCGGCATTCTTCCATTAGCAATTTGCAACGAATCCTTCTGGGCTCTCCACTTACCAAGGAAGTCGATCAATCTAGGGTCGAGGAAGTCTTTAATAGGGTGGTTTTCCCTCTTATAGATGAATTGTTGAAACCTCAAGTTGCTTCAAGAGATCCTCAAGGTATGCTTGAGACTCGGCTAAAGGGCTCCGCATTATTGTGTAAAGTTTTCATCCAACTTGAATTGCGCGAAAGCAGAGCAACGATAGATTTCAGATTGCTTTGGATACAAGTCTTGGACCTTTTGGACCGCTTGATGCACGTTAACCGTGGTGATCAACTTGTGAGCCAACATAACTACTGTTCAGTTTCATGGCGCTGACTTTGGTATAGTATGAAGCCGTTCCAGAATCCTTGAAAAACATTCTTCTTGTAATGAATGCCGTTGGCATTTTAATCCCTCCCGGAAGGCAGCAAACCGACCTTCAGCGAATTCTTTGGACCAATACGCAAGAGAGAATTGAACGCTTTCTTCCAGGATTCCTTCGTGAAATCATCTCCCTTCCAGTTGATGCTGCTCAAGCATGAATAATTTATAAATTGTTTTTTTTGTCACATTGTCACCGAACCCTCGGAAATTGAACCGAACGATTTGGGTGTACAGAGTTCAAGATGTTCCATGGCTACCTTAGTCTTAATGCGCTCAGTAAAAAATCAAGGGTCCGAAAAGTCACCGTAAAGTCAATGAAAAGTCAACGAAAAGTTGATCGGAGCAGATCAAAGCTTAAAAAAGCAAGATGACTTCAGGGTGACTTTGTGTAGTCCACACCGACTACAGAATGACTGGTCGGAGTTTGAAAAATAGTCATTTTGTTGTAGAACATGGAGTTCTTGAGCTATCAACATCAATGAAGTTATATGTTACATTTGTAGAGTACTTGACCCTCACTGTGCTGCCTGCTATTAAGTATGTTTTCATTTGAGGCCATAAAATCTATGTTTGAGAGCCTGAACCTTAAATTTGAGGCAATTCTGTGGTCACAGAATGGATTATATAATCCGGAAATATGGATGTTGTGAGATTGGAGACAGAACGACTGCTTGGTGACTTAAATCAGTCATTCTGTAGTCCGTCAGGACTACACGAAGTCACCCATCAATTTTCATTTTTTACTGAGCTTAACGTGTGACTACTTCCCCATCAACGCTCTCCATCGTCCTCCCACGTGCGAGCACCGACTAAGGAAATTTTTTGTTACGTACAGTCGCAAGTTGGTATAGTAACATTCTTTCCGGCTGTGCTACAGCTACTTGTTCCATTATCACACACTGCCCATCCTTCATTTAATGACAAAACTTCCGATCTTACATTTCAACGACGTTTATCGTGTCACTCCCCAAAATCTTTCGAGCAACAACGGTACAATTGACGTTACTCAATTTGCTGCTTTAATCGATGATCTGCGCGATACATGGCGTGAAAGAAATGATAGGAAAAAGGAAGGATTAGTACTGTTCTCGGGTGATGTGTTCTCTCCTTCAGTCGAAAGCTCAGTTACGCGTGGAAGTCATATGGTAATTATTCACCAGCACACTCAGTGCAGGAGATTGACAGTCGTCCGCAATTGGAATCAAGGTCCCTGTGTTGAATTTACTGGGAATAGATGTAGCGGTCACTGGTTTGCTGTTTTTCTACTTTTGCAATATTAATGCAATAACTTGAAGTTTATTTCAGGTAATCACGATTTCGATTTTGGTAATTTCAACATTCGATAATTGATCATCGAAGAACTCATGACTCTCAGGATACCCCCATCTCACGACATTGATTGAGGATAGCCAATTCGTAAGTCCAGTGGGGTCTTGCTTAAGAGAATGACATATCAGATGTTTATTTAGCCATGGCTCTTGAGTAATATCATCGACACAAGGACGAATGAGGTGCCTAATTATCTCAGGGAATTTGTCACTCTGGAACGAGCGGGCATCAAGATTGGGTTCATTGGGCTAGTCGAAGAGTAGGTTAATGTTATCCTGCGGAATCACACCCAGTTACGAAGAATCATCGTGTTATAGAGCATGGATTGATTCTGTTCCATCATGGCCGCCCGAGTTTATCTACACTTCGATGAGAGAAACTGGAATCAAGCTCTCCAAACTTCTTCGAGATCCTGAAGGGCAGCATCGTTGTGATCTGGTCATCGCCTTGACTCATTCTAGGTAAGTGATATGACACAACGGCTTCTTGTTTGATCTCAGAGAAGCTTTCAGACTCCCAAATGTAAGCACACGAATCTTTGAAATTCATGTTTCGTGACTTTCTGGGTATAGGACGTCGAACTCGCCAAAGAGCTCCTAGCACTGTCACCGTTCGCCCAGAAGACCGTCCCCATAAATTGCAGGCACGGTATTGACCTAATCCTAGGAGGACACGACCACCTTTACTATGTTGCTCGAGGTGTTGATTCTTGGGATGACTTCGACAAGGACAAGATGGTTCTAGGAGCAGAAGCAGATGGAGGCGATGTCTTGATAATCAAAAGCGGGAGCGACTTTAGGGATCTCAGCGAGATAACTCTAGAATTGAGTTCTACACCAAAAGGAAGCGTCAGAACACAAGTAATTAGCAAGGTTTACGGGCGCAGACACACAATCATACCAGGCATGAGGTCTTCTCAGTCAATGAGGAAATTGCTGAAGACTTTGCTCTCCTCGGTTGACGCTACTCTACGAGCACCACTCTGTAAAACCACAGTTTTAGTGGACGTCAGGAGCAGCTATATAAGGTTGACCGAGGTATGTATCACCATTTCTGGGCAGGAGACCCTGTAGTAAATACTGACCAACCGTGAAGTCTCCGGTTTGTGATTGGTTTGCAGATATTTTAAGGCACGCATATGATGGCAGCCATTGCTTGGAAGAATCCGGAGGGTCTGCTGATGGGGTTCTTATTTGCTCGGGGACCTTTAGAGGAGACGCAACATACGGTCCAGGTCAGATCGGACAGTAAACACTTCATTATTCTGTCTGATGAACTACAGGACGCATGACCATGGGGGATGTTCTTGAAATTCTGCCCTTCCAAGATCCAGTGATAGTGCTTGAACTCGACGGGGCCACATTGTGGGATGCATTGGAAAATGGGCTCAGTAAATGGCCAGCGCAAGAAGGGTAGATCTATCATTTAACGTGCCTGGTAGTTGGCTAAATTCCTGTGCAATAGTCGATTCCCAGTGATCTCTGGCTTCCGAGTGGAATGGGATTCTAGTAAACCACCAGGAGCACGGATTCTCGGCCTTTGGTTGTTGAGACCCAGCGACAATGGTCCTGATGTCAATGAAGAGGTCAAGAGGG
Source organism: Inosperma sp. D86 (assembly GCA_026262225.1). NCBI lineage: Eukaryota > Fungi > Basidiomycota > Agaricomycetes > Agaricales > Inocybaceae > Inosperma > Inosperma sp. D86. The sequence continues at coordinate 32,179 of JAIUJM010000003.1, forward strand.
AGGAGGGCGGCAGAAAGTATAAGGTTGTGACACGAGAGTATATGGCCCAAGGACACGATGGTTTCGAGGCACTGACGAAGGGAAAATGGTTGGTGGACCATGAATGTGGAGCCACTTTCAGCTCGATTGTCAGGAAATATTTACTCGGTACGATTTGCCTAAGGCAAACAATTTTATTTCACTGATAGAATGTTAATGCCCAGGATCACAATTTATTCAGAGATTATTAAACCTGAAAAACCAACACGAAATGACGGGAATCTCCAATCACGCTCGAACCTTCATTAAAACTCTGGACGATCACTCGGAAAAGTCTCGCGCGATTCAACACTGGAGAGACGCATTTAACAAGTTGAATCATTGTCGGCATCTCCAGATATCTATGACGGAACACATGAGCTCTGTAGATGTATTTGATGGAAAACACGCCCGTAAGGGCCTTGAATGCTCAAAGGAGGCCGAGCGGGGTTTTGAGGATTTGGTAGAAATTACACCCAAGACCGATGGTCGGCTCAAGGACGTAGCGAAGTCCAGAGACTGAGATTAGGTCGCCATAACAGTATGTAGAATAAGCAAGGAAATTTGCGGGTGCTTAGGGTTGAAGCTTATCTTGAGTTGCTTGTGAGCGGTGGTGATCCCATAATTTGAGGTCTGTGACAGAGCAACGATGCTACACTGATGCGTGACTTGGACTCGCAATCAAAGTAAGGGAAATGATGAAACCCCACATTATGATTCTGTCAGAGGAATATTCACAGAAGGTGGTGAGTCCCCAGATAGTGTCCGACCATAGTGTGTCACCAATCCACCAGCATTACCAAGACTGAAACCACCAAGGATCACTAAAAATAGTGGGTTGACAAGGCAGTAGCAGACATATATAAGAATGTCATACAGTTTACAATGTTAGCTCGTTTCCATAGGACTGCAGGCATGAGCACACAGCCTAGAAGTCCGCCAATGGTAGCATGATCATTTCTTCTGAGAATATCGGTCTAACGAAGGAGTAAATACTTTATTCTTTGCTGGATAGCGAGGGACACGCACACTATAAGCCGTTTGGATTCTCCGTCTCCGGACCATTTCTTCATTCGAGTATGCGAATCGTCCGTAAGCCGTGCCTCCTGCAGTAACTGCGCCTGTAGAACGACCATGTGCCTTCAATTTGCTTGAGAAGCAGAAAAAATGAGGCACTCACCTGCGATCCCTCCAATCCATGTCGCTCGAAGAACTTTGTTCACTGAAAGAGCACCTCGACCTCGCGAAGCAATGACATAACCAATATAAACAGGTGGGATGAGTAGTGAAGACCACTGATATCCTGCATTGGCAGCCTGCCTCACAAGATATTCAGTGTCCGCAACGTGCGCTGATGACATATAGGAAAGAAGCGTCGTGCTATTTTTGGGAGTCCTACTATGTAATATCTACTGTCCAGGCATTATTTTGCATTGGATTGCTACTACAAGACACAAACGAGGTTGAAACAAGGTACATTAATTAGTATGGATGCTGTCAAAAGAGATAACAAGACATATGCAACAAAAAGAAAGGCAAAGAGAACGTTAGGATGTCAGAAACCAACAAGACAAAATTTCGGAAATAAGAAAATTTGTGGTCAGTCAGGTATTCTTAGCTTTCGTAGCATTAGGCCAAATGCCCTCGGCCTTCCACTTGTCCACGATTTCCTGAATATTGGCATGGTTAAACTCTGGTCGTAAGAGCTTGTAACCAACCACATTCTTGATCTTGGAGTTGTCAAATGCGATGATGTGCTTGGATAAGGAGTATTTATCCATGTAAGGGTTGAGAGGAGAATTAGTGAGAACAGGGTTGGAATTCATGAGCATCTCCGTCCAACCTGACACATGCTGTTCATTGATATCCTCAAGATCCTCCGTTATCTATCAAAGGAGTAAGCAAAAGCAACTGTCCTTCATCGTATTTACTAACTTTAAATATGGTGCTCTCCATAATATTGAAGAATTCGAATACTGTACCAAAAAAGGATGAGATGGTTGAGCCAGTGCTAGCTAGCGTGCTGTTGGCATCATCAACCTACGGGATCGAGATCAAGGTTAGATAACATGCACTCTAACCTATGATTATACTCACAATGTTAAACAAGGGTGCAATAACTTTCTCGTTGTGAGGGCGCATACCCTCGACTGGTTTGTTCTTGTCGTTATGGAAGTGAATAACTTCTCCAGCTTTCTGATTAGCTTCCTTGCGACCAAGCGAAGCCATCCATTGGGCACAGGCCCATGCAGCACCAGCTACATCGTCTATATGCACAGTATTGGTCGGATTCTTACCCGGTGACCATCTGGGAAAGATAAATATTTAGAAGCAATAAAAAAGTCCAGAATCGTACAAAGACTTCATGGGGTGTTGCAAATACCCATAGACGGAAGCCACGGTAATTAGGGTCGTCACTAGGAAACCAAATTACTTAGGATCAATTTTAAGAGTGAGTCAGGTTTCGACTCACTATCGCCGAAATTAGTGTACGGTCCATATACGAGGCCAATGCGGAGAATAACAAGGTTTAGACTAGAGTGTGTCGGTCTCGAACGAATGAGGCATTAGGAGAGGAATCCATACTTTTCAATGGCTCCAAGCGTTCTCAGAGTCTCTTGCCACCAGATGCCATTAGTTTCGTTAGGTTGAACATCGTCCTTTTCAGTAGCTGCGTGCTTGCTGGAAGTCTCACAAAAGGGGTGGTGTATTCTAACATACGCCTTGATGCCCCGCTTAGCCGCCTCGGAGCCAACCAATCGAGCAACATTAAATGTGGAATTGATTTGGATCTGTCAACAGAAATGAGACTTTAAACCGCGGGATATTTGTTTTTGACTTACTGCTTCACTGCGGTCATGGCGCACTTCACCCGTAAAATCAAAAACATATTCAAAGGGAGCCTTTCCTTCAGGCACGTCGTACGCAGATGCAACAGTAGCTGGGTACACAAATTTGGGCTTCCGTAAATAAAATAAAAGGTCACTCAGACACACCTGGAACAGTTAAGTTGGCCTGTCGGTATTCGACTTCGGCTTTTTCCAAGATCTTCGTGAACTCAGGCCCAATGTAGCTACAGGCGGAGTCAGGTTATAGTTAGAGACGTTTGCAAATGCTCACGTTGTCGGTGGATGAACTGAATACTTATCAACAATACGAAGTGACTATATTTCAACGTTGTTAGTGTCTCCAACAAAAATTCCGGTGTGGAGAGTTGGACTTGCAGAAACCAAGGGAGACCCGTTGACTGGAACCAAGAAAGCAGCCAACGCACGTGAGCAAGTGTTCAAACCCCCTAGGGTAGTAAGTCCACCGTCAAAAAGCATAGAATGCACGTACCAAAGATGAGAACAGCAGGCTTGGAGGCCATCCTTGCTTGGTAGATGAAGGAGGATAAGAGAGCTAGGTCCATTAATATGTTCCCATCACTGTGCTTAGTAATCAGCACTATTTTTAGGCTCTGCACAGACTCAGCTGTACACATCGGTTATCCGCCAGGACGTAGTAGACATTCTACTAGGAAATTGTGGCCTCGTTGAATGCACTTGTGGGTTCACTGACATCCGAATTAACTAGGGCACCGTACAGATTAATTATAATCTTTCTGTAACGGGAATAGAAATGGTCATAAGTTCCTGATGCAATTTCTCGAGCCAGCCCTGCGTATTCATAACACAAATTTTAATCATTTTATGCAAGCAATCGTTACAGTACTCTGGGCTGTGACCTTGGTCGTAGACTCGTAGAACGTGCCCCAGAATTCACCACTTAATGCCGGATCCTTCAATTGAGCCCAGGGTGAATCGATGATGTCCGACTTTCTTTTGGGTATGTTCATTTTGACATCCCCATTGTTGCATTTGTTGACCATTCCCCATTTACATCTCCATTGCTCAACATGTGTTCTTTTCAGATCCGATCGGCTTCGAATTGGGTGACAACCCAATCAGGGATTCTACACCACTTATGTGTTATCCGGCGGCATGTACCTACATAATTTGGCCATACGGAAAACAAGATATCGATTATTGTCGAACCTTTTTATCCCTCCATGAAGATGCCACATCCATTGATCTGCAAATTCTTCACGGCCTAAAATGGGATTACAACATAGGCTACACCACTGCCTGTGTGGCTTTGCTTTGGTATGCTCGAGATGTACGGATTTCGACATGATATCGTGCTATGTCGCAGCACCAATACAATATTTGGTCTTGAAACAGCTTAACAAGCTTGGAAATTCAGAAGGATGGTATCATATGATAATTGTTTTTGGCAGCGGATCGTCATTGGTCCTTTAGAAAGCGATACACAGAGGAGAAGTCTTTGTTTGCTAGATCTGGTCGTTTTGTCATGACTTTGCTGTAGATATCTTTCGCAGCCTCTCCCAGAGGCAAGGGGATCCTAGAAGACTGTGCCACATCAGTGGCAAGACCCATGTCCTGCACAAGTCTGTTAATATCCCTACCGTACATCCAAGAATACTAGACAAACCTTCACCATAAGAGCTGTCGCAAAACCGCCCTCGTAATCCCTTTCACATGGGGGAGATTTGTCTGGCAGTGCAGAAGGGACAGGGTTGTTTACAGATGATGCCCAACAACTTCCGGTACTGTTGTTAATCACTGAAGCAAGAACAGCTGGATTCAAACCCAGAGATTGACCCAGCAACATAGCTTCAGCAACGACGATTTGCTGGACGCCTAATACAAGCTAGATGGAGGTGAAATCAGTGTCGAATCTTCCATGATGGAAAACGGGTCGTACATTGTTGCATATCTTTGCTGCGAGACCAGCTCCAGAGGGACCACAGTGAATGATTCGTTGACCCATGAGAAATAGGAGAGGTTGAGCAAGTTTGTATGACTCTTCGGTGCCGCCAATTAAGAAAGACAGTGTACTGGCCTTAGCACCAGCAACACCTGTGCAAGAGATGTGACTTGAATTTCAAACTGACAAGGTATGCATACCGCCAGAGACAGGCGCATCTATCATCTTTGCCCCGGTAGCTATCACGCTATGTGCAACATTGCGTGCCACGCCTACGTCGAGAGTTGTACAGTCTATACAAAGCGTGTCTTCGGACAGAGCCGCGTCAAGTTTCTGCAGAACTGGGATAATGGCCCCTTCATAAACAGTCTTGACTTGAGGTGAGGAAGGAAGCATCGTGATAATTCGGCTCGATGTCAGAGTTGCTCTGAAGCATATCCCCAAGAACGTGAGGTGGAATTCAAAGACTGATAATATGACAAGCTCACTCCTCTGGTGTGGATGCAATGCTGATCCGTGCATCCGGGAACTGAGAGGTGAACTCCGCACAGAATGAACGCGTAGCCTCTGGGACGACGTCGCAGATTACGAAACGAGAGTGTTTTTCTTGTTGGTACTGTTTTGAGAAGAAGTTCAGGGCCATTTGATAGCCCATTCTTCCCAATCCAATGAAACTGGTGCTGCCAACGCGTTCGAATGGAGCCTTCGTCGCAGCTTGCACAGCACGACGCAGTGAAGGATGCATGTCCAACAACTAGACGTGTGCAAGAAGAAAGGAAGAGATACCTAGGGTCTAGTAAACAGGAACAACGGTGCACTTATATGTAATGGTATGATGATCAGCCTTCCATAACAGGAAAAACACACGAAGGTACATAGCAATTCAAGTTGCATAAGACCACCTACTAATCGCCAAGGAGCCCAAAAACTACATAGGTTGTATTAGACGATCGCAAAGCCAAAATAAAAGTGGCTCAGCATTGGAGGTTTGAGTGACAAATTAAATCTCCAGACTTAGAAACTGTAGAACGGTGCAAGCTAGCTTCGCCGCGGTAGCATGGACTGCTAATCGACATCATGGGTAGCGTCACAACTTGTCTCTACGTGACAATTATGGCGAAATTATTGCGAGTTCCTTGTCGAAGGATCGTTTTCTTCATGAAAGGAGGTGCCTGGATGGGCATACCGGTTTTCTGGTAGAGCCAGTAGGCCATCTTGCCGTTCTGCTGCCATCTTTCATGAATTTGAGAAAAACCGAGAGATTCCATGAGTGCCTTGAGATGTTCCAAGGTGATGTAGCGTGAATTTGTTACACAAGGGAGAGGAAGCTGAATGGTTTCCTCAGTAAATGTCTCCGGAAGTATTATTGAGGATGATACTACTTACTGCAAGGAACAATAAGCCTCCAGGGAGTAAAAATGTATGCACCATCTTCAACATTTTCCCTAAACATATCAGTTATCGGATTACGTTCATGTTCATGAGTACAACATATGTACCTCGATCAGCGGGTGATGGAACAAAATTGACCACCAAACTGAGACTTATTGCATCCCACTTGTTTCCTTGTTCGCTGATGTCCATTGTAAGAAAGTCTTGTTCCATAATTTGTGGATGCCTTGAATGCAAATCTATGGGTGTACAATCAATCCAGGTTGCACAAGGTTTGTAATTATCGGGTTTCAGAGCGCCAACTTCAAGCAATCTGAAGATAGATAACGTTGTATAAGCCAAAACAAAGCGTTTGTAAATTACTCTTATGTACCTCATTTTTGCGGTACTCTGATGTTTTTGATGAAGGCCCAATTCTTTCATCCAGCCTATGAATATCTTCTCGCTTCCACCACCACGTTCTTCTTGCTGACCAAGAACCGACATCTGCTGATATCTCTCTAAACCACCGAGCTGAGCAATCCGGTCTTCTATCGCCGTTAACTCTTGTGCGTGTGTAACGGAACTAGTACCTCTGGACTTGACGTCCTGAAGCTGAGCGCGCCGCTTAATTAGGATATGATATAGTCTGATAACCTTGCGGCAGTTCTGAGCGTCAGTGGAAGGAATAGGAGCGAGGTGTTGAACGATAGGTCGCTTTCGCTTTCTCTGCTTCGGCATTTGTTATTTACATAAGAAGCACAAGTACGATCATTCACGAACAAAGTGCCTTTCTCACGCCGGCATGCATGCTTGAATAGAATTTTTATGTCTGTTTTTTGGCGCGGTAATGTTTTGCCTTGAATCTCTTTGGTTGTTTTAATAACTTAAATTTCGATAGATAATAGAATATTACCTATCCTCGTCTTCCCGACGTTGGTTGCCGTTGCCGTCAAGTTCACGATTGCACGCATCGTAGAGTCAGAATTGCAGGCAGAATGCAGAACCATCCCCAGCTACACTGGGTTCAGCAAACTTGATCAAGTTTTATGCCCATTAATCCATTTCTTCTCCTTAATTATGCATTCCCCCGACGCGTCTGCATTCCTGACGTATGTATTTGGGATAGGACTACCATTCCTACTGCTCCCAATGTTCGAAGCTTACCGACCGGGCCAAGACAAGATGCTGAGGCATCCCATAATCTGGCTTCTCCTAAGTCAATTCGCCACTGCGGCTGTCGCTTTACCACTCTATTGGCTCACCTTCATTTTGAAGGGTGGACCACAGCGAACTCAGACATCGAGTGCAAAATTGTACACCCAGGCCGATGCTGAAGCGCTTGTCTTCGGAGTTATCGTTGGGGTCGTCATACCGTCAGCAGCAATGCTCAGGATGGATGATTCGATCGTCACTGCATTGTGGCAAATATATCCGATTGTCGTCCTCATTGCAGAATCCGTGCATATTTTCTTCAGGCCCCCGTCACGATACCCGCAATCTGGTTTTATCACCCTCTTCATTTTGTTCATAACCTCATTTATTATCGCATCCTCTGTCCACATAGCCACTGCTTGGCCTCTGATGAAAAACCTGGCAAGGTTCAAAGAGGTGTTCCTACCCTCCATCCACCCTCTCCCTTCAAATGCACCAGTTGCGAGTCATTGTTTCGAGTTACTCAAGTGGGACATTATCATTTCGAGTTCGTCGTGCGTCATCGCAACATTTTGGTTTGCGGAAAATGTCAAGCAACTTGTTGTAATTGGTCTTTGGTACATTTTTGCAATTCCAGTCCTTGGAGTTGGAGCAGCGGTGACTGGCGTAGCATTATGGAGGAATGGGTTCTTATGAGGCTGCTGGGATTGTGTCATAATTATGAAATATATACTATCGTTCATACTCAGTGTCGTGTTTTCTTAGCTCTATCTATATGCGTTCTCAGCTTTTGTTGTTTCTCCCGTAAGGAGGCCTTTTTCTTGCTCCTGACAGCGCCACTGCTCAGAATCATCATGATGGGTTTGTTTCTCGCTTTCTCCTTGTTCGTCGAACTGCTCTGCGTAGCTTTATTTTGCTTGCCCTTATGAGAACCAAATTTGTCGCGTCCTTCGCGACCCTTTTGAATCGACGCCATGCGCTCTGCGTAGTCAGCCTTGGGTTTCTTTCGAGGCCCAAGAATGTCATTTTCAGAGATGAAAGTATCCAGTTGTTGGTCGGAAGCCCGAGCCTTCTGCGATGCCTCAAGCTCTGCAAGTTTCCGCTTTGCTTTGCTACCGCCAGTCGACTCTACCGCTCGTTCAGCGTCTTTTATCCGCAGCTCGTTAAGCAAGGCAAAGTCAGCGGGTGTTAAGATCTAGCAGAACCAATGAGTCAAAGAAATAGAGAGAAATAGCTGGAGGACCTTGGTCGTGGCTAGAGTTGACACACGCGATGGTCCGCCAGGCTCGTGTTTCTTTTCCTTTTCCTCTGCTTTCAGCTCCCCATCACTCTCACTTACGACAATGTCTTCATCATCAGAGTCGACGTTTATCCAGCCTTCTTCATCAGAGTTCTCGCTTGAATCTGTTTCGACGTCCCATCCCTCCCATTTCGACTGATCCTCCTCATTGTCGGATTCTATGCCATCTTCTTCGCGAAGTTTTCTCAGATGATCTTCAAGAAGCTAGGAACGACATGAACCGGAGATGCATGGAAGAAAAGCAGCGACATACTGATAGACCCTCAATATCGACAGCTGCTTCGGCAGTGTGGCCGTATGGCAAAGGTGCACTCCCATCTGCTATGGCAAGACTAGCCTCTTTGCCCTATAAATCACATTATTAACAGAAATAGCCAAGCCATGAAGGCTACATACCCTTTCACGCCGTTTGAGCATACCTGGGTTCACTTCGCGATATAATTTCAACAGCCCACGAGCTGCAGCCGTAATAGCTTTGTCCTTGCTCTTCTTGTATTCAACAAGATCACCCAAGAGATCTTCCTCCATGGCCCAGGGTTGTCGTCGACTAACTTCGCGAATAGAATTAAGGCCAGCGGCAATAACCTCGCTCGCTACTCCGGGATGCACAAATTCTTGGGCTATTTTCCGGATGACAGGCGTAATTACATCTGGAGGTGTGAGATCATGCACGGACTGAGCTAGGGAGACGAGGATGCTGGGCACACGCAGTTGTCGGTATACGAGGTACTTCATGATATACGTGTAGAACCCAAGTACGCATAACTTGTGACTGCCCATTACTCGCGAAAGGAGCTGTATAACAAGGATTTTGTGATCCAGGGAGAATCTTTTGTCGTACGCATTCAGCATGTCGTAAAGCTTTTCGCCAAAAGTTTGAGGATCATGAAGTAATTGGATAGCAGAAAAATTTGGTGTGGAAGCAGTTGTAGCATCCTTTTTCTATTGCTAAAGGATCAGCACCTGGAGAAAAAGGGAGATAGAGAACAAACAAACTTTTCGAGCAGTCTTAAGCTGTTTTTTAATTTTTTTATCCCCACCTCTAGTCTTTTTGTTGATTTCACGTCGATGGTGTAAAGCCTTGACATCGATGGTCTGCAGATAAATTCAGCCTCGCTTCAAAGGTGCGAAGGGACAGGACGTAAACCTCTTCCTCCTCGTCGGATTCTTCCTTGTCCTCACTTCCAAGGAAGAAATGTAACGATGCACCTTGCACTTTGCTAATGGGATGAAAACATCCCTGGGCAACGATAGAAACGGACTTTGCATCGCTCCTATTCGCATTATGCGGAGGCAATTCTTACAAGTCAGGAAGCTACGCACCATACTCGTTTTCGCCAGAGTTCCTTCGTAAGAATAACAGCCCACATAGCCTCGTCAATATTGTGACTATCGGGATCGCTCGTTGATAAGGTAGCTGCTCTAAGTTTACCTTTGTTTCCAGTTACATCGCCAGACATTCCTCGTTCGACCATATTGAATAGCATGGCTTGCACAGCACGATTAAGCTTATGATTTTGAGATTTTGCATTTGCAACCTTTATGTCGGTTAGGATTGTCTTTCGGATGTAGGATCGTAAGGTTGACGATGTGGTTCGAGGTAGGAGTGGAAATAAGGACTTGAGCAATCTAAACATATTTTCAGGTTGAATTGGACTGCGATAAAGCAATGAACGCACTCAAGGGATGTAATAACTTCTTTATTTCTCATCATCACTAAATTCTGGACCAAGACTTTACGAGTGTCGGGAGACAAGATGCCATAACTCTCCAACAGGAGAGATGATATCTGGGCAGGAAATTCTGCCGTTTCCTTAGGATAACATGTTGCAACCTAGGAATTTCTAATCTTCTATATGAAATTCTATAAATTAAAGCAACAACTTACCTGAGAAATGAAGGTAATTAATTCTCGGTAGTGCTGGGCCTGTTCCTCTGGATTAATCTTGAAAATATGACGAATACTATTGTAATGGTTCCATTGCTGGAGAAACTCCTCTTTGTATGCAACAGGGTCCCTTTTTATTAGATTCTGTAGCTGAGGTAGATTGGAGGTAAGGAGCACACCACGAACCATGGTTGTACTGAAATTCTAGAGTTTGGAAGATAAATTTAATATTCAAAATTTCTTATGTAATTATTTTGGATGGCCGTGCGTCTACCTTGTGTCATCGAAGCAACTTACTCTTCGACTCTTACATCGATGCTGAAAATGATGTCCTCAGCGATTGAAAACTATGATACACAGATGGTAGATTACATGGTCGACATCGATATGCAGATGCAAGCCTTTTCGTCAGACCATTGGCTACACGACGAAGCCAAAATGGAAGAGGACTCTCCTGGTCTCAAACCCGAAAACGTTGTACACCTGAAAGCCGACGGCCAGGAACGAGGTGACCCGACGATCGAAATTGACATGGAGGAGCACATTAGTGCTGAATACGATATGGTAGATGATGACGAGCAATTCAACCATGCGTCAGCCGCCGAATTACTTGATGTTGAGGTCTTTGATGCGTCGCTAGCGCATTCTCCAGCTATGGTTCCTCTTGATTCAGCACCTACAACTGAAACAGCGTTTTCTGCATCCATAGCTGTTTCTCCAAAACAGCGCGTCACTATTTTACCGGCGGTTCCGGAGACGAGCTCATCAACAGAAATACTGCCATCTCCTGTGATACAAGAGACATTTTCATCTCTGCAAGAAGGCCTCCTTGCTGTGGTCTCTCCAGAAACCCACGAGGACGTGTCACATACAGACAAAATACCAGTTTCAGCTACTTCTCAAGATCGTGCTTTTGATCACCCAGAGAACGTTCCTTCCCAGGAGCCAAAACAAACATTTGAAACTGATAATCTTTCTGAAGATGCAAATCTAGGTATTCAGGAGAAGAGGTCCGATGAGGAATGTCAAGACCCTGCCCGTTCAAAACCTTCTGGCGAAACGGATACTTCTGTTGCTGCCGATGAAGGTCTTCGGTTGGGAGAGGTAGTAAATCCAGAACATGTGGATGAAATTACTCTTCAAGTAGAATCGACTTCCTCCGGTGATCCTCACGAAATTTCTGAAGGCGTTTATATCGATCCTCCGCCACCAGTCTTGGTGTCTATTGCCTCTGAAGACCACGAAGCCGCCTATTGTTTCTTTAACGAGCCCGTGGAATGGCAGTCATCTCGCCTTGACCAGGATCAAGAGGCCCGTCGCACGATTCTTCATCACCTTCCTACGTTATATTATGAATCACTTTTTACCCTTTTTGAGGCTCTGCGTCAAGATGAGTTCATTCAGTCTGTATTTCAGTTACACGACGCAGAGCTTGTTCTTCAAGTCATTGATCTCGCATTGACCATTACAGAGGTAAAGTTCTTATGCTCTTAGACTTTCTATCAGCTCTCACCAACATTTCCTACACAGGACAATGTATATGCACGCGAAGTTTCTCTCCATGATCTCAATGTGCTACACGACGTGTCTGGGATTCCAGGGCCCTTAAGAACAAGATTATGCACGTCGTCTCCAAGATTTATCGTGCGCTATCAACAACTACAAGAAAATGTAAGTCGTCTTCAGCTGGAACAGGCATCTCGGGAAATTTCGATTAGAATTCAAGCAGAAGTTCATAGTAAGTCACGTGCTTACTTACAATTCACATTGATGTCCTGATCATTGCTCTAGATCAACGATTGCATTCAGTTGAGGGTTCAGATCACCAGGAGCATTACGAAGAATCTCGGCGCCATCCACATGCGACAGATGGCGAGGAAAGTGAAGTAAACGACGAAGAAGGGTTATCTATATCAGCCAAACCTGAACCGCCCGTACCACCACAAAGTTCGCCGGAAGAAAATTATTCCAACACAGTTGCAGAAGTCATACAGCTGCCCTATGAAGAAGAGGAAGAAATTAGTCTGGTAGCAGGAAGTGAAGGGGATAATCTCCTGAGTCAAGACTCTGCTGGTGCAGAGGAGCCTGCTTCCGACCTAGGTTCTCGTCATGACAGAAATCGGTCCGCTGACGAGCATCCCACATCTCAGGACGAGGGCCAAGGTGCTAACTCTGCGATCGGTGAAAGCGATGCTGCGGTCATTGTTCTCGAAGAGGTTGAAGGAAGTGAACAAGGGGCTGGCGATGACGATGATCAGAGCGATCATATTACTGATCATCGACATGATGATGAGCAGGATGAACAAGAATATGCTGATGATACACAGGATTCGGAAGAGTATGTTGACAACACACCACACGTGCATGCTGCTGGGTCAGCAGCTGACGAAGAAGAGGCGAGTTACGAGCCTGCCTTGGACGGAGACGAACAAGACCAATCTCATCAAGACCTGGAGTATGAAAATGCTGAAGATAACCTGGGTATGTCTCGCTTTTGCTTTCTAGGTTTTCTGCCTGATATTTGTTTCTAATGAGGGCCTGGCCACTTGCAAGCATTTGAAGAGCCAGCCAATCAGCAAGGAAAAAATACTGAAGTTGTCGAGAAAACGGGTAAGTACTATCGTCCTTGACTTAAATTAATTGTGACTTAACCTTGAATCCTTTTAGATAACACAAGCTACTCAAACGATGAAATCGAGGCTCAAGACTATGCCGGAGAAGGGTTGCCCGATCTCCCTACGGATCCCATATCTTTCGACGACGAGAGCTGGGAGTTGGGTTTCGGGGATGAAAGCAATGTTGATGCATCTTGGAATGACGGAGATGACAATGATCACTCGGTTTCTAATCACAGTTCTGTCACGTTGTCAAGCCGAGCGTCGAAAAGGACTTACGACGAATATGAATCCGATGGTGCTGGTGGATATGATGATGATGATGGACAACATTGGCAACCATCGGGTTCACCGGGTATGACCTTTGCATTTATTTGCTCCACCAATGGTCTTACACATGCAAAAGGTGCAAAGCGCTCGCGGATTGACTGACTGTGTCGACTGCCCTTCAAACATTGACCGGATGGCACTCTGTATCTCCCTTCTCTTTGAATTGCTGGGTGCATCATCAACAAGTCTTTCGGTTTTAAAGGCTAAGTAATTTATATCTTATATGATTGCTCTTCACCCGTCCTGCCCATTCATTCTTGAATTTTCTATTGTTATGCTGATTTTTTACAGGAATCACATTTCTGGAGAACTTGTGGGAAGGCGACCGACTCCTTTTTCGCTGTATATATCAGTGGCTCGCTTGACATCATACGTTCTCATAGTCTACATTCTCTATTCTGATGCACAAGCATATAAATGTCTACACAGATCCGTAATATGATGCAAATCCAAAAAGAAGTTTGAACCTGGAATCTATCCACATTGCCCAGATAACAGGGAAATCAACCGTCTTCTAATAATCCACTGACTTCATAGGCTTCTCCCTCAGAATCGGGATCCATTATCGAATCGTAGGTCGTCTCACTCTGAAGGGAGGCGTTAGCATTATAGTTTGGGCCCAGCAGGGCGTCGATTTCCTGGTCAAGTTGGGCCTCTTCCTTAACAGCAGCTCGATCTCGTCCTCTGAAAAAATGAACATCCCTGTTGAAATATCAAGTATTGGGATTTCTCACTTTGCTTTTTGTTTGTTTGGTGGACCAGAAGTCTTGTCTTCATCACTGTCCGAAGATATGACAATCGGATGCGTAGGTTTCTTCCCAGCCCTACGAAAGGAGAGATTACTAAATTTGATATATAGACAGTCAGTTAACCTACGCTGCCCTTTGTGGAAGAGTCCGTTTTGAGACTCTTTGTGGAGGCATACTGCCTCTCTGAGAACGGGGGTCATCATCGTCACGTTCAGAGGAAAGCCGAGGACGTCTATGACCTGTGAGTAAGAATGGTATTGAGATATTGTGGTCGTACTTAGAGTTTCGCGTAACCCTCTTCTGATCTACAGGCAGTGAACCAGGATAACTCTCCTCTCCGGTTGTCGTCGTAGTTACCACACTTTCAGATCGCCTGCATCAGACCATTTAGCATATGAAAATCGCCCTTTATATAATGTCATGCTGACCGCTTCTTGCCTCTCTTTGGACGTCCTTGGGCGACAAATTCATCCTCGTCATCATCCAAAGGTATAATACTATCCAAAAACTCAAATAGATCATTCAGCTCTTTAAGTTTCCGGAACTCTTCTTCACTGAAATGTTCAAGTTGTTTTTCAAATTTCTTGCAAATGGTTGCTTCGAACTTCCCGAGAGCTGAAATACAGAGCGAGTCCTTCAAGGGCCGTCGCTACAAAAATGTTAGCTCACGGCTTTGAATATCGATATTGTTCACGAACTGTACGCAAATGATCTATCAAGAGCTTCAGCGAACGAACTTTATAATCATCCACAACATCAGGTATGTGGAGTTTATTAAGGAGCTGGCACAACACTCGCTTGTCCTCCTCTATAATTTTGGCTCATAACATAGACGACGAAAGAGATCATATGTAGCTCACTTTCGACTTTAACTTTGAGATCCTTTTCAAAAAGGGTCTTCATAATATCCTCGGCTAAGTCAAGCTGTATACATTCCTCAGTATTGCTGATACCCTGGCCAATTCTGGTGCTACTCCTGTAGTATGTTTAGATCAAAATAGTAATAAGAGAAAGGTGTGCTTACATGGCCTGAGCTAGCGTGAGTGGATTCGACCATTCCACGAACATTGCAGCCAGTTGTGATGAAGAAATAATCTCATCATCATCGTCTTCAGACTCTTTTCGGTCTTGACAGACGTCCAAGAAGACGTGGATGAAGATCTGCAAGACATCAATGTCGTGTCGAAAAGGAAATAATTATAGTAGACCTACTTCACGGATGCGTCTTTGATTTGTAGGCGAAGAATGGCTATAGGTCGGCAGGAAGAAGGCAAGGCATTGTCGCAAATCTTGGTTGTCAATGGTGGCTGGTGATATGTAAGCTTTGATAAGATTTTTTACAACCTGTAGATTTAATACAGACGTGTCAAGAAACAAAAATTACTCACTTTGACATCAGTGATTAAGCCAGACAAAACCAGTTTCGCGGTACCTTTGCAGAATAATGCTTTGACCGTCGGGTCTTGCTCTTGTTCGATATGTTCAAGTAGAAATGTAGTGAGCGCTTCCACCTAACGAGAAGAATGTTGATCACCTTGAAAATTATAAAATCTAAATTACTAACATTACTATCCTGATTTTTGAACATCGCGTTTTCATGAACCATAAAAATATCAAAGATAGATTGCACCAAGGTGATTCTGATACTTGGAGAGGAGGGTGTTATCATGTTCATAAATACCTCAATGGTTTGTAGTGCCAGACGCTGCAAAATTTTTCAACTCTTTATCGTGCTATGTTCGAGGCAGAGTGACATACCCTTGCAATAAGGCAACACAAACCTAGGCATTTAACTCCCAAATCTCGGAACATTTCATCCTTCCTTTGTACGGATGGAACAATCAACTCCTTCAGGATACCATCTAGCATGATGTTGTCTTCGAAAGTCTGCCAAAGGTCATTAGAACTTGACTGACGCCATAAGTTATGAAGCATACACCATTGACACGCTCAAGCATTCGTTCGCAGAGGGAAAGACAGCGTAAATTAATTCGGTCAAAACGGGCTTTCTCTTCTGGCGTCATTTCATCAAGGGCCTTCTGCGGTTGGAATCGCTGCTGGGAACCTTCAAAACTTTTGTCAGGTTCACCAACCTGGAAAAAGTTCAGCGCCATGCTGTAGGTTACTATATTACATTCTTACAGTGCCATTTTCAGGTGCATATTCATTGTTGTCAGAATCTCGAAGTTCTTGGATAGTCTCGACCACCAGACGTATTAGATCTCGTTCTGTGGCAGACAGTGCCCGCAAAACATCAAGGCAAGGTGCCATTAGTTTAAGCGGCAAACTCTCCTGCCGGAGCATATTGCCTAAAGTAACATTACTAATTATTAGAGCAAGATTCCATCTTAACACTTACGAACAAGATCAAACATTTTTCGCCTGCCGATCTCATCAGCATAGTCAAGATTCACAGCAAGCTTCAGAAGCTCAGCTAAAACAACCTGCTTTGAGGCGACGTCGTCTTCCCTGTCCTGACGTTCACCATCATCGGCGTCTGCCAGGAAAGGATCAACGTCTTGCAGCAAATTGTACGACTCTTGAATACGAAATGCGATGGACATCACAACAGGAAGAGCAGCCTCGAGTCGAACGTTGTCCCCGTTATCTCTACAATGCTCCACATAGACGCGAGCTAGGTAGGCCTTTTCGGGACTGAGTTTTGACCAATATTCATCTGTCAAGGAAAATAAATTGCAAGGCAGACACTCATGAGAGAGGTTCTATACCATTGAACTCAATGTTGTCGAATATGTCGTCCCTTGCCTGGAAAATCCTGGATAGTGCATTGGCAGCAACGTCGCTTTCACTCAAATCGAATAAAGTCAAGAATTCGAGCACACCACTCTGACCTCTCTTCACTTCGCTACCTTGATGAAGGCTTTCCGAATCGGTTTCTATGCCATCGACCCAAGTCGCCAGTAGTGAGGCAGCGACAGCACGTACAGAAGGTTCACGGTCTTCGAGGCCAGTTTTCACAATTACCTCCCGTTGCTGGATGCACAGAACACGTGGATGCGTCGGACCTACAGCTTTCTCATCGCCCTGAAGGACATTCTTGGCCAAAACGGGGTCATAAACTGCTTTCCGCATGTTGGTGTCTGTGTCTCTGGTCCGCTCAAGGATCGCTGGAAGCGTGTCGTCTGAAACGGGGATGTTGATGAGAACGGCCCGACGCACATCGCTGAGAAGTAGTCAACATCAGATGTGTCATAACGATCCAATACATACGGAGACGGATCATATACCATGGTTTCCAATAGAATGCTCAGGATTGACTGTTCTCCAGCAGCAAGTTCCGAAGTATCTTCAGTATCACATAGTTTTGCTAGGGATATGACAGCTTGATAACGGATAAACCCTTCCTTATCATTTAGGCGATCAATGAGGGATGTTCGAAGACTATTGTAGTCATCTTCGCTACAACAATAAAGATTAAAAACAAGAGAAGTAATAGCGAAAGGAGGATTACTCAATGGCACCGAGATGTGCTATCATCTCTGCTACGCTTTGCAAGACCCGGAAACGAACATTCTTGTCCCTGGCCAAGAAGCCCTCAGAAAGCCATCGAAGGAGATGCGCAGTGAAGCGAGACGCAGTTGTATCGTCTTGATCGTCTTCTTTTACTTCCTCGAGAGCTGCAACATTTAGACTATGATGGTCGATATGGGTCGTAACTCAAACCTTTTTCATTTAGATGTCTGATATAACCTCCCACAAACTTGACAATCCGGTCTCCAGTTAGTTCGCCTTTCTTGAGAGGAAATATTCTCGCCAGATTTGTTTTAAAAGTTTCTTCGAATACCTTCTCTCCCACAAGCTTGATAACTTCTCGTTTACCTTTCATAAAAGACTCGGTGAAGTGTGCAAGCTCGATGTGTATCTTGTGCAGTTCGACGAAGTTCTTGCGGTGGTTTGCCACATTGCCGCTGGCTTGCTCAAAGATTCGGCAGATAGATATACAAAGTTGCTTTCGGTTTTCTTCATCAGAAATTTGCTGGACACGAGCAGGCATGTCTGTAACAGTTTGTCAAGTTTCAACTTTCCGAAACCAAGTCGCGTTCAAACTTGAAAATGTCACAATCACGAGGTTCGCGTTCATCACGAGATAAGCGTCATTCAGGGCTGGGATTTGCTTTTATACCTCATTTTTGGCCATAAAGAACGTGCAACCGCCCTTAAAACTTCAGGTTAATTATGATTACCTTATTAGCAGTAACACCCTTGTTGAGAACACTTGAGTCTTGAGAACAGCAATGGATTCGATTACCTACGTGCTGAGTCACCTTCACGAGCAAGATTTATGTGTGACATTGGTTCGTCACCTATTTAGGCCTAGGCTTTCCTCTAGCGTCACTTTATCAATTTGGGGCTCTTTTGAAATGGCAGATACCCATACCAAGAAATTGTGTAGCGAAATAATACACTTGCATTTTGGTCCATTTGCAGCTGTGAGTTTGTTATCATTTATGAGGCCCATCTACCAACACTTCATTTAGGAGCTGGTGACGATCTTACTGACTAGAGGACGTTTATCTCTCCCTCAAATAAGTCGGTTTTCAAGGCTACGACCAAGAACAGCCAGGGCTTGTATTCTTGTTCTCGTGCAACACAATATTCTCTGGCATTCTAAGGGAGACGATGACACCGAAGTGTTTGAAGTCAATATTGATGAATGTTTGATGCGTTTGAGGTTTGGGAGATTTATTCTGCTATCTCAGCAGATATTCGGACAAACGGTACGAAGTTCTTATTTGAAGGTAACGTTGTGAAATCGAAATCACCAAGGCCTCAGAAATTGTCCAACTGGTTCTAGACCACGGAAAACTTCGTCCTCTCGATGTCTTTTCTTTATTGCGTGTTTCTGATACGAAAGGTAGGTGTCTATGTTCGTTCTCAGTAATGTGCACTAAGAGCTCACCAGAAATCAGCCTTTACCAGCAAATTTTTCATAAGCTCGTGTCCGACTCATATCTCAAGCCTTCAACAATTCTTTCACACTGGTCACCCCGAGATAGGCTTATGCAGTATGAAGTTGAAGAAAAGCGCAAAATCACGGGATTTCCGACAGCCAAAGAATTGCGACAGGCAAAAGAAGTTGCAGAATGTCGCCTGAGACGAGAAGCAGAAGAAGAGGAACTCATAGGCCTGGTAAACACATTTCGACTTTTTTTAAAATGTGTTGAGTCATCCTATCTTGTAGAAACGAAAGGCCAAAGACTCGTCGGTTCCTCGTCCCAGCAAGGTATGGAACTTCAAGGTTGCACAAGAATAATGCTAAAATGACATGTAGCGGAAAGCAGTGGAGACAGAAGAGATTGTCGATGTCAGTGGTCTGGATTGCTTATTGACCTTGTTCTTATCAGTTTTGCAGGATTCCATTCATTTTAGAGTAAATTATGACAAGTTTAATGTGCATATCTGGAACTCGGTATGACATTGTTTTCTCCCTGCAACATAATCTCATAGAAATTTAACTGTAGATAATAGAACATGCCGTAACGGAACGATATAATAAGGGTGCTTCCATGGTCATCTGTGCTATTCTTAAAACGACTGAAGGAGTACAGCTGAAACTCTCGGAACCCAGAACACGTAAGCATCGGTTTTCCATAGCAGGACACGTTTTAATGTCCCACCTACAGTCCCAATATCCTTGGCAAATATTTTAATGCATCTACCCGAAGACGCAACCTTGTGTGATGGTCTTGTCTACCCCAAGAAAGTTTCAATTTCCACCTGTGTGAAAGACTACTTGGGCATGTTATCTGCTGCAGATAATCCAACCCCAGATGGACGTGCATCCTCTTTTATCTCTTATTCGTCATCCAAAGTGCAGGTCGAATTTGAGGTAATCGCCCGAAAATTGCGCCAAAATGTGGTTGAGGCGATCGCACATGAAAAACACGGTCCTGAAGGTGCAAGAATAGTCAAGCTGTTACTCAACACGGGGAAGCTGGATGAGAAACAGGTGACAACATAAATTCCTTTCAGTCATCCCCCTGTCCTGACGACTCGTAGATTTCAAAAGTTGTAATGATGGCTGCAAAAGATGTCCGACCACTGCTTGTGTCGCTTTCGGCCGACTCGTTGATTAGCACACAAGAAGTTCCAAAAAGCGCCGACCGCAATCCAACGCGGACTTTCTACCTTTGGTTCGTTTTTTTGAATTACGATATCCTTTCAGCTCCTAATCTTCATTGCTAGGTATGTTGACCTTCCCAAAACCTTTTCAGTTATTCTTGGAAATATATACAAGACATTATATAATATCATCGTCCGCCGTCGTGCTGAACGAGGAAGGCCTGAAGTATCCGCTGTGCTAGATAAGCGAGAAAGAAGCGACGTTAGTCAAGACAACAACTTGTTGACGAGATTGGAGTGGGAAGTTTTGCAGGCGTGGGAGACAAAAGAAGAAAAGCTGGCAGTTGTAGAGATGAGGGTAGAAGAAATAGTCTTCTTATTGAGGGATTTGGCAATCTTGTGTCGAGAAGAATGACCAGTGTAACTTGGGCGTGACAACGGATTGTCCGGCCCGAGAAATTTGAACTCCGTCCTGTGCTTGACTTGAATTACACCCAGTCGAGTCGAGCCAAAGTCGCGTTCTTCGACCTGGATTCCCCAAAAATCTTGAATACTTCTAATGTCAGAAACACAGCTGAGCAAAGCAACATTTTCTAGTCGCGTGAAGCGGTTATATGATGGCTGGAATGTTCGTGTTTTTGACTCCTGTTGATGCTGCATGCCTAATTAGCTGATTTCGCCCGCCAGAATCCAACGGGGGATGGAGATTACGACTCGATATCTGACGCAGACGCTCTTTTCCTTGTTGCAGGAGACCCTTCTTCAGACGATGAACCGATGCGGAAAGGCTCGTGCTTCCAGGTAAATGTTCCCGTTCTTCACAAGTTGTCATTGTGATCATTACACACCGCACAGCAATGGCTCTTAGGTTATGAGTTTCCTTCTACACTTTTCCTCTTCCAAAAGCAAAAGATCACGATTCTTTGCTCATCATCAAAAGGTGGGTTGACCTTCCGACACATTTGTCTACACATTCATCTCACACGTTTCTGTAGCAAAAATATTGGGGCAGATAGAGAACGCTGCCAGGCCTGTCGCGGTAGAGATCATTGCTAGACCAAAAGGAAAAGATTCTGGTGAT
Organism: Inosperma sp. D86; assembly: GCA_026262225.1. Classification (NCBI taxonomy): domain Eukaryota; kingdom Fungi; phylum Basidiomycota; class Agaricomycetes; order Agaricales; family Inocybaceae; genus Inosperma; species Inosperma sp. D86. The sequence continues at coordinate 53,540 of JAIUJM010000003.1, forward strand.
GCTTTACCAAGATTCCTGGCGGCGTATACATCTTCTCAGAAAATTGGTGTGTTGATGAAAGACACGACATCGGGGAGGCTGGTTTCGGAATGGCAAGCTCTCCTGGATGGCGCAACTTCAAAGCCAGAGCTCGTTGATATGACTCCAGCGGTTTCATCATTGTTGGCTGTCAAAGATGGCGAAGAAATGGTGAGCGTATTCCTTTCTACCTCGTAAATACCGCCCCCCGCCTCATCTATATTAGAAAACTACACAAATTGCTGCAAACCTTACTTCCACACTACTGAAATACCACGTAGCGCCAAAATTGGAATCAATCCTCGACAAAGAATCTAAAATTACTCATGAAATGCTTTCTGGCCTCATTGAAAGTCGGCTTGGATCAGGAGAAGGCGAGGCTGCGAAAGGGCCTGACATGAGAGTCTGGAGTAAGGGGAAAGGGCTGGAAGATGTCAGTGGTTCATTTCATTCATCATATCTTTGTGCCTAAGAGCGTCGCAGATTGACTGGCCATCGGTTGAGTTTTGCTTTTCACCCATTATAATCTCGAAGTCATCGAAAACGGGGTATGACCTCCGGTACACTGTCGAATCTTCAAGCGACAATATTGCACACAAGGGCGTCTTCTTAGTGGCCTTTGGGATGCGCTACAAGTCGTATTGCACCAATGTTGGTCGCACCTTTATTGTGGACCCGAATGCAGTACGTATCTCTCCATTTCTAGGTGCATAGATGTTTTGCAACATTATGTATGACAGGACCAAGAAGCGCAGTACAACCTGTTATTGTCCCTCCAAGCTGAACTTCTTTCTTTCATTAAGGATGGGGTCTCAACTCGTGATGTTTATCAGCATGCGATTAACCACGTAAAAGAAAAAAATCCGGACTTGGAAAAGTACTTTGTCAAGAATATTGGCTTTTCTGTATGTTTATTCCTCTCCATGCCTCATGCCTTCCGGCTCATTGATACTTTAAGACGGGAATTGAATTCCGTGACGCCGCGTATCTTTTGTCTGCCAAGAACTCGCGAATATTAAGGAAGAATATGATTCTTAACCTAAGTCTTGGGTTTACGTCCCTCACAGACCAATCTGGCCAACAGTCAGTCCTTTTATGTCTTTGACACCGTTATGACGTTTGAAATGCTCAGATACGCTTTGAACCTGGTCGACACTATCAAAATCGAGGACACCAAATCAACTGTCATGACAGAAGGAGTTAAATCTCTCAAGGATACGCTGTTCTTCTTGACGCAAGACAGTGAAGAGGAGGTCAAACCACAGAAGAAACGACCAACTGCTCCGGCTAAAAACGGATCACCTGTCAAACAGAAAACAGCCGGCACTAAGGTTCTGCGTAATCAGCGCCGTGTTGTACAAGACGAAGTCCACCAGACAGCAATGGCTAAAATGATCGAACATCAGCGGGAATTGCATGAAGCCCTCCAGGTGAGGGGCCTTGCCAGGTTTTCCGAAGATGGCGGTGGACTGGCTGGAAAGGAAGGTAAAGTTTGGAAGAAATTTCAAAGCTATAAAGGAGAAGGAGCTTTACCCGGTGAAATCGAAAAACTCCGGGTAGGTACTTTTGCGTTCACTATTTGAGCACAACCTAATCGATTTGTACAGGTCTTTGTTGACCGCAAGGCACAAACAGTGGTGTTACCGATCCACGGCTTTGCTGTCCCTTTCCACATTAACACTATTAAAAATGCAAGTAAGAATGATGAAGGTGAAGTCACTTACCTTCGTATCAACTTTCAAACTCCCGGGCAGTTGGCTGGAAAGAAGGAAGATACAGTTGAGATGCAACTTACCCTGGTTTTGTCACTTGTTTTAACTATTTCCTCAGCCGTTCGAGGACCCAGATGCAACCTTCATCCGTTCTGTGACATACCGATCACCAGATGGTCATCGCTTTGATAACCTCGTCAAACAAATTAATGACCTAAAAAAAGAGGCCAATAAGCGCGAACAGCAAAAGAAGGAAATGGCGGATGTCGTTGAGCAGGGCAACCTCATCGAAGTTAAAGGACGGCGGCCAATCAAAATGTCCGATGCATTCATACGACCGGCCCTTGACGGCAAACGATTACCTGGAGAAGTTGAGATTCATCAGAATGGTCTCCGATATCAGTCTATGGGCCCCCATAAAGTTGGTAAGTTCATTGCAATATTGCGACCAGAGGCTTTGAATGAAGCCTATTCACAGATGTTCTATTCAGCAACATCAAACACCTCTTTTTCCAACCTTGCGATCACGAACTTTTGGTCATTGTCCACTTGTATCTCAAAGCTCCCATTATCATTGGCAAGAAGAAGACCTTCGTGTGTTATCGTCTTTGGGGCCATATCATGACGCTAACACAAAGTATAGGATGTTCAATTCTTTAGGGAGGCCACTGATGTTCAATTCGACGAAACTGGGAACCGTAAACGAAAACACCGTTATGGGGATGAAGATGAAATCGAAATGGAACAACAGGAAAGGAAACGCAGGGCAATGCTTAACCGAGAGATAAAGGCGTTTTCCGAGAAAATCGCGGAGGCTGCTTCGGCGTCGGTGAGTGTATTGTTCGAAGATATATAGACCGTTCCTAATCCTAGTAGCTGGGTGAGGCCCTGGATGTAGACATTCCATTCAGAGAGCTATCTTTCGAAGGTGTCCCCTTCCGCATGAGTGCTCGCCTGCAACCAACGACAGAATGTTTGGTCCATCTCACGGACCCACCCTTCCTAGTTGTCACCTTATCTGAAATTGAAATCGCTTCTCTGGAACGTGTGCAGTATGGACTCAAACAGTTCGATCTCGTCCTTATCTTCAAAGACTTCACAAAGGCTCCCCTCCATATCAACTCGATTCCCAGTTCACAAATGGATGACGTCAAGAATTGGCTTGAGTACGGTTTCATGCACTCCGTTTCCAGCTCAAGAACTTACCTTACGCCTAGCTCTGTTGATATTCCCATGAGCGAAGGCCCTGTTAACTTAAGTTGGGGAACTATTATGAAGCATATTAATGAGAACCCCTATGAATTCTTCGCACAAGGTGGTTGGACATTCCTGGGAGGTGCAGGCGGCGTTGAGGTCAGTAGAACGGTTATCCACATTCCGATAAGTTCTTGACATAACTCCCAGAGCGACCATTCCTCAGAATCAGATTCAGTATCTGACTTTGAAGCTGACCCTGATGACTTGGTTTCAAGCCCCAGTTCGGACGATGATGGCGGGAGTGACTTCAGTGCGAGTGGAAGTGATGATAGTGGGTCCGACTTTGGCAGTGGTGATGACAGCGAGGGTGAGTTCTGATTTCATGATCCCTACAAGAGCGAGTTGTCATGTCCTCCCAGGTGACGACTGGGACGAGTTAGAGCGCAAGGCAGCCAAAGGTAAAATATTTGATCACATCGCTTCGCATTCTGTTGCTCAATTTCCAATAGCCGACCAGAAGCGAGCAGATGCAAAGAGAGCGGCTGGATCTGACGACTCGGATGATGAAAAGCCAAAGAAGAAATCTGCATCAAAATCTGCATCAAAATCTGCAACAAATGGGAAAGCGAAAGGTAAACGCTGAAGTGGTTTAGGCGTCTCAGTTCAATGTTTAACTTTCTTCATAAATGTATGCCTCTTTGTTAGTTACATGTCTGTCATCCAATATTGATCTGTTGTGAGAGAGCAAATCCTGAGGCGAGGGCAGAAAGACGTGCATCGACAATGAATCCCTGGAATAACTGTGAGCAGTTAATTGCAGACTTGTATTCTTGTGCCTACCCTTTTGTCGTATTCTATTTCACATAGAAGACTGCATAAGCTATCGAAATAACAACAAAAGGGCAAGTACCTTCTAATTCAGAGTACAACCTTGTCAACGGCACGACTTTGGTGATTATATGCTCGCCTGCATCGAGCTTTGGCTGCGGATATTCCATCTGGTCCTCTAATTCAACACTTAATACGACGAGCTGCATGTTGGCGTTTGTCATGCCTGGTAACTCATATTAGACAATATGGTACTTTATTCCACAAGAATAATGACCTGGATCGCTGACAATGACAGGAGAGATCTGGAGAACAGTGTTGGACTTGTATCCGGTCTCTTCCTCGAGTTCGCGTATTGCAGCCTGTTCTGCAGTTTCTCCTTCGTCAATCAACCCTGGAAGCAGACGAATAAGTGGATATATATCTATGTTTCTAACACAAATACATACCTGCAGGTGCTTCTGGGATGGGGTTAGGGAAGGAAGAATCTCATGAAGGTGCAAATTACATACCGATGACATATTTTCCGATTGGTGGCCTGTATTGTTCGATAACAACGGTAGATGGAGGAAATGCCCCAGTTTTTGATTTTATAATCGCAAGGATGGCAACAGCTGAACCTCTTGTTAGTCTTTTTAGGGAGATAAACGCCTGATGCTTGCCATCAACCCCGCGTGAACTGCGAGTCTTGCGTTCCGCAAATTCCCATAATCGCTAAAATACAAACTAAGCATGATTCTACACGGAGCGACGGTCATCTTACCTCTTTTCCGTCCTGGTCAACGTATTTGATCTTCTTCAGGCTGATCCATCTAGTGTTCGGAATGGATTCTCATTAACATTATTGCCGTAATAAGATGCTATGGTCCAAGCCCACCTGGCCTCTGAATTGGACAAGTCGGTTATAGAAATGATTCTTGGTTCGCCAGCAGACATGCTTTGAGAGAGAACACGAGTTGTGTTGCAGTAGTAGGAAAAGGAAATTCTGAACATGAATTCTTGATCCGCGGTCACGCTGTGCATGTTGACCTCTATATACTTTTGGTTGTAATGGAGAACCGTGAAGATCTTGCTCGAGTGTCTGTTGGAACTGTCCACGATTGGCAAAATGTCAAGTCCAAGTACAAAGAATTTACTTTGGAGTCTATTCAAGCTCAAATTGCATCGGATAAAACACTCGAACGTGAGCGTAACGCGGTCCTTGCCCATGTCGAAGAGGTTTGTCCTTGATTCCTTATATGTGATAACCAGCTTAACATTTACTCTAGTATATTGACAGGACGTTTACTTTTGTCCAGCCGAACCTTCGAATAAATGGGAATGCCTTCGAGTCACTCGATGAAAGCGGGAGAGGTGAGTTCTTTGTCATTCATGACAGATATCGTTCAATGGGCGTTGGTATAGAAATGGAGACGTTTGACGAAGCACTTGACCGGAGAATATGGTCCCTAGCAGACACACGGCTCCAGTGGCATAAACGTATAGCGGAAGCAAGACGGACGATTCCAAGAGAAATTGAGGTTGAGATTTCGGCTTTGCTTCAGCAACACAAGGAACTGGATAACACCATTCTCTCTCAGCCTGAAGATACAGAAGAACCGATGACCGAAGAAATCTGTAAGTATCGAAGATTCCGAAGGTTGTTACTACTTTTAAAGGATTTTATTAGCCCCTCAACAGCAACGCCTCCATAAAATCTTTCAACAATCATCTGCTTTGTCCAATGAATTAACCCAAGTACGTTTCGTTGACAGATTATTCTAGTTCTAGGGTTAACGTAGTGTCCCAGACGATATCCCAGCAGCAGGAGCGAGGAGAGAGAATCCAGGTTATTGCTTCGGAAATCGCTTCTTTGAAGCCTTGATACCTGTCTGGATCATCTTTGCATATATCGCCTTGTAGAATTATATAGTGTATTCATAAATCTATGATCCACGAAAGCCTCGTCCTCCACGCCCAGGACCACCTCTGAATCCACCTCCTCGGGGTCCACCAGCGCGGCCTGAGAATCCTCCTCCCCGTGGACCTCCTCGACCACGGCCACCACCCCTGCCACCTTGAAAAGAGCCACCACGGCCTGGTGCACCACGACCACTACCACGCCCTGCTCCGCCACGGGTCTTGGCCCTTTCTGATAACACATAAGTTTACAGAATCCGCAGACAAAAATAAATAGGATTCACTTGTTATACCTAGGACAGTATTTTTTCTATCAGCTTAGTACAATAATCATTTGCAGCCGACATACCTCCAACAACTTTTGGTTTCGGCAGGAATCTTTCTACTGGGAGAAGTTTATCCCCAGCAATGTAGACCCTGTCTCCCTTCTTAAAACTACTTGCAACCATTCCTTCCCCCATCTTCACTGAGAAATAGACTTCATTTATAGGCCCCAAGATCTCGTCTACTTTTCCTATTTGTGATTTGTTTTGCAAATATATAGGAGCATTGAAAAATGGGACTTTGTTCACAATCGTTGCAGAGCAGAACATCTCGTCCTCTACAGCATGCATGAATGTGCCCATCTCTATAGATAAAATTTCGTTAATTTTACAAGTCCAATACCACACTTTGCAAACATAAAAACCTAGCACTTGATCAGGAGGGCCAGTGTCTCTCTGTTGGAAGCCACCTCGTCCACCTCGTCCTCGTCCTATAGAGTGTCAGTCCTTGGATCTAGGTATTATTGGTTTGCACAACATACCACCACCTCGCCCGAATCCTCTTGAGCTTCCACGACTCATTTTAAAATGAATAAGATATTAGATGTTACAAGCCCAACCCAGGAATACTTTAGGCCAATTGTCCAAAAATTACGTAATAAATTGTATTTTGTCGAAAAAATTATGTGTATATTTGGGAGTAAAGTTGTCTATATAAAGGCAACTTGAACTAATATCCAAATAAATTCAGTACAAAACTTGCAGTAAAAATATAGCTGGATGCTTTATATTGAAGTAAAAACTGATAAGTATGACCATCAGTCTCACATTAATCATAAAGTAAAGGGTGCATGCTGGAGCTATGATGTACGAATTTCGACATGCTTAAGTTAATGAATGGTCTTACCATTCAACTTCTGGCCAGAGCGGCGATGGTGGCTTCGGGCCAAGAACAGATGAGGTGGTGTTGAGGCTATTGAGACGTGGGAGACGGATCTTGAGAGATGGGGTCCCCACCATGGAGGGCGATTGATGTGACGGTAACATGGAAGGTGAGACCATGGTGTCCGAAGTTGAACTGGATGTCAAAACGTGACGAGACGGTGTTCTCGCAACTTTTCTTGGCTCCTTATCAAAGTTATCACCATCGTCCAGTTTTGTGCTCTTGGGAAACTCCTGCACATCATTGGGTTCGGCCCTATTGCCTCCGTCTTCACCCGGCGAGTCGTCATCCCGTGTTTTCCGCTTTCGCCCTCGCTTCTCCTTTTCCCTGGGAGCAGTTAGGGCGACTTTTTGCCAAGCTACTGCTTGACGGGCTGGACGAATAACTCGAGCCTGATATCGTCAGTTAGGATGGAAACCGTTCAAGGAAGTAAATTCATGAAGACCGACTTTTGAACTCCCTACGAGGGATCCATCTGCGGTATCTGCGAATACAGAGCTATTCAAAGGTGTCTCTACTTCTTCCAACTTCAATTACGTGAGCGCAAGCGTTAAATTTGAAAATCATTCACATACTTTGACATTTATGCTTTTGGATTGGGCAGGTGCTGCGGTTAAAGGCGCACCGCCATGGTTACTCGACTTTTCAGCTCGAGGAACAGAACTCTGTGTATGAGGGGTAAGGAAATCATTTTTTCGAGGTGTTCAACGCTTCCTACCATCGAAGATATACTAGTAATTGAGGACTCGGTATTGGTATTTCGGCTTCTCGATCTCAGTTGCCTGCCGCTTGGTTCGGGAACAACACTCTGAGGTAACCGTTTCCGTCTGAGGGTGGATACAGTAACACTTGACGATGTCGTTGCGGATTCACTGGTCATGCTACTTAACGTTCTTCCAGGAACGCTGATAGATGACTCCGGAACCAAAGGGTGCTGAGAAAAATTTATACTTCATCGATAAACAGACAACTTTGCATACCTTGCGAGGCCTTCCAACTTTGCTTTTAACAGCGGAGCTGTAGGCATGCGAATCTGATTCAGTTTGAACTGATTTATCCACGAGGGTTTTTGGAAGACCATGCAGCGCAAGGGCATTCGCGAAATTGCCTCGCCGTTTAGAAGAGAGACCACAGAGCACCTTGGAAAATTAGTGGAAGTCGCCAAGAGATTATGTGCAACAATTCACCTCTGCTGCGGAATGTTCGTCAAAGTTGCCATTTGCTATCGGACAGGATTGCAATGAGGCCGTATCATCCTCGTCGTCAAGAGAGCTGAGCTCTGTAAGAGGAGAAGATAGTTCAGACGCATCTTCATCATCGCGGCTGGTAAGATTCATAATCAAATTCAAGCTCCTTCGAGTACGGGGATAATACACACCCATGAATATGTTCATTGGATTTGTTGAGCTTGTTCCAGAAGTCAAGGACGATGATCTTTTCGGGGACTCGATATCGGCGACCATTGATCAAGACCTCATCCACAGGAACTGCGGGCGCACGGACGGCGGTGGTATATTGCGGGTGGATGACGTCGATGTTACCATTGTTAAACTGCCGCGGTTTGGTTATCTCTATCGGTGGAGCATGGTGTCTGGGAATACGACGTTTGGGGGGCTAAACAACATCCGTGAAGCGATTTTGCATCCAAAGCAGAGTTTTTTAACTCACCAAAACCCTTTCAGCATGATTCGGACACATCCATTTCTTGTGGAAAGGAGGTAATGTGGGGAGTGGGGGATCCAAGCAGTCGAGATGCCAGTGCAGATTGCAGTAATCACACGATACAATACTTTTCCACGCATCAGGTGAAGCGGCTTTTGAGGTCGATCGTCGGGGACGCTTTGTGGCAGGAGCAGATGAGGAAAGGTTACCAGGCAGAGCCGATTGTCCACACTGATAGCAAAGGACTGGACCTCCATTGCGGTCTCTAAGGCGATATGGGTCTCTGTCTTCCACTTGACCATGACGGCTGTGATGGGTACGTAAGCTAAGGAGTTGAAACGAATACGAAGGTAAATTTTACTTTAAACGAGGTGGTTTCAATTCAGAAGCGTCAACATATGACCCTCTGGGGCCAGAGGCAACTGTGCTCAATGATAAGGAATGGCTACTGCCCGAAACTTAAATTTGTACTAACCGTCCTTGAAAAACGTCCGGATCTCCTCCGGCAATTGAAACTCGACTGGATGCATGATTTGGATGTGATGAATCACAGGGGAAAATAAAGAGGGAGGAGGCTTGCGAGGAGGATGCTGTTTTCCGTCAGTGTGATACATACATCTTATTGTACGATGAGTGTTGCAATCACCTTGCGGGCTACACACGTGGGACAGAACCATCGAGCATCATCAACACTTTCCAAGGGCGGGTCCAAACACCAAAGGTGAAAGGCTTTTGGGCAACCGTCGCAATACACTAATGAGCCAGAGGAGCGACAAGAAGAACAATGATCCTCATTGTTGAGCTAAGAAAAAGTGATGGTTCGTGAGGACAAAAAATCGTGAGTAAGACATGCAGCCAACGCACCAAGTTGTTCGCCGGCTCAGGCGTGTGTAACGATGAAGGCTTGGGTTCCTCCTTTATCCTCAATGGCATGTTTTCAACCTCTTTCCCTTTCCCTTTGTCCTTCCGTTTTGGCTTGCTGGCTGCTGACGCTGGTTGGGCATCCTGCGGTTGGAGGTTGACAGAAGATGCAGACCGTGACAACACAGGTCCAGGTTCCTCGTCGACTGCCATTGCATTGGTGTCACAGTCAATGACTGGAGGTTGTGCAGTGGCGACTACGCTCGGGGCTGGCGTAGCCGCTTTGTCGGGAGCAGGCACAACATTGGAGCCCTGTTGACGCGCAGATGCCCGTTGAGCCCGTCCGCTGGCAGCTCTGAATTTCATTGGGCCAAAGAGAAAATTGGAATATAGCAAGAAAGGAGAACCAGGTGTCAGCAGAGATTGAAAGAAAAAAAAGGGATAAGAAGATGAACGGCGTACCCTTTGTCCCGAGCTCGTTTGGAGCGCGCTCCTTCAGAATCCAGTCCAATGAGAGTACCATGCATAATACCAGAATAAGTAGATCCTGGATCCGACGGAGGCAGATACGAATAGGCTATTAGAGGTTTTTTAGGATCGCGCTTTAGAGCCATCTGCTGAACGGTCGCCGCAGAAGGCGGACCTGGCAGTATTTCGGTAGCAAGACTCGCATCACCCTCCAAATGTGGTGGCTGGACAACTGGAACACCTGGAAGAAGGTAAGCAGGTATACTGGCCGTCGTAGTAGCCATCCTCCTGGCCCAGTACAAGAAAAAGGGTGAACCCTGCTGTAAGACCGACAACGACCAACGAGAGGGAAATTGAATAAGCGAACAAATCAGGTTTGAATCAGGCCCCCGACAAAGTGATAAGTATGTAAATCTTACTCACTAATATCTTTTGAAACTATTGTCTTTCACTTTAACCTTGCTCCCGTTTTGTTACTTTCAGGATCTTAAATAACTGTGACACATGGCCAACACTACCGTTGCTGGCGCTCACGCAATTCATGGGCAAAACCCACAAGTGATTTTCTGATTTCTTTGGGCTTTAATATGACTCATGTGTATAGTTTTTAGTCGAAACAGTCATCCGAAACCGAATTTATGAGTCGACTTATTGGAAAGAGCACTGCTTTGCTCTAACTGGTATGAATTGCAGCTCTGCCGTGGAAGGCAAGTTAACCTCACAGACTTTTTAGCTGCATCTATAATCGATAAGGCTATCGAACTACACACCGTTGGTGGTGTATATGGCAACCAACGACCAACGGAATTCTTGTGTCTTCTGCTGAAACTTCTCCAAATCCAACCAGAGAAAGAGATTCTCATCGAGTACCTCCAAGCCGAAGAATTCAAGTGGGTCATTTGTTTCAGTCTAGTCCATCCCTTATGCTTCATTTATTCGCTAGATATCTGCGGGCACTTGCTGCCATGTATATTCGTATGACGTTCCGCGCAAGGGATGTCTATGAACTCCTCGAGCCTTTGCTGAAGGATTACCGGAAGCTCCGAACCAGGCACATGGGTACTTTCCGCTGCTGTGTTGTATTCAACTTGCTGAAATCGGCATAGGCGGCTTTTCATTGACATTCATCGATGAATTTGTGTACGAATTGTTGACAGAAGAACGTGTGTGCGACATCATCTTGCCACGCTTGCAGAAGAGGCAAATTCTCGAAGAAAACGGTGAAATTGGTCCGCGAAAAAGCCGATTGCTTGCCGCCATGGAGGACGAAGATAAAAGCGATAAGTCTGGACGCAGAAAGAGCCAGAGCCTCTCCAAGTCAAAGAGTCCAAGTGTAGGCGGTCGCTCCCGTGCATCTGGCCGAGGTTCGAGTACGAGTCGAAGTAGCTCCCCGATATCTGACACTGGATCGAGATTCATCTCTCGCAGTCCCTCTCTCTCGCGGTCTCCTTCACCGCAACCAATCAAGTCTGTAAATGAAATGGTTATTGACAGCGTATCATAGTTATACGGATGTAATGTATTCAAGGCAACAATATTAACGAATGTTCTCTGCCAGCGATGTTTGGCTTTTCCATCCCTCGAGTTCCGTAGCCAACACCTTCCATCGTTCCTCCACGAAAGGCATATCTTTCAAGGTCTCCAAAGTTTCTGGTGATATGAAACCACGATTCCTGTGGGTACTGTAAAAGACTGCAGAAATCGGTGAGCAAGAAGTGTCTATCGGCAAACATATGACCCACTGATGTCCTCTCGACGGGTCGGTGCAGCAGAAATTCTGTCTATACGACCTTCTAGGCAATCACGAAGGGCAAGTGCATTGTAATACTTGCAGACTATCTTTCCGCCCTGTTCTTCGATTGCTTCAATTGCACTCTGACTTGCTCGTGAGGCAATGATGTAAAGAGGAGATTTTAAATGTTTCTTGCCCTGTGCCAAGAACGAATAAGCAAAAAATTTTTAGAAAGGACAGGTAGAAATTACGTCTCCAAGGATCTTTACACCGTCGTAGGCACTATGAATACATCCACTTTTCAGTAAGTCTCGAACCGTGATAGGATTCTCTGGCGAGGAAGTCAATCGTCCTTGGTCAATCCAGTGTTGAATTCTATCAAGGTTGACTGGCGCAAATTTCGTAGCATTCCTAGATAGAAGATTAGATACTTGAAGCAGGAAGCATGTACGGTTGCATACGGGTTCACGAATCCACGTTTAGGGAACAACTTTGTAATAGGTGTCTGACCACCCTCAAATGATGGTCTAATTCCTGGACCTGAACGAGCTTTTTGGCCCTTGGTACCACGACCTGATGTTCTTCCGTATCCGGAACCCTGACCACGACCAACGCGTTTTTGCTGCATGAAGCACAATCTGAATCAGATGTCAATGCCGAGCAAGTAGGCAACTTATCCTTACGTTTTGCTGCGAACCTGGGGCAGGTCGCAAATTTGCAAGGGTGACGCGCGCAGGTCGTAGTTTGGATGCCATTTACTCAGCTTGTTATGTGGCTACGATGGTCACCAATTGAATCCAGTTTGGTCGGCTACCGGCCCGTACTGACATCTGTGACGCGTGACAAGCCGAATCAAAGTGACTTGAAAGTGACCGACCAAAAACATGGCCGAGTCAGCCAATTTGAACAAATTTGTCCTCAAAACTATTGGACGAGCCAGCTGAATACGTTGTGACAAGTGCAAAAAAGGGACCAAAATCAAGGTGTTGTGACGCGTGACCGACGATTTGATGGTACAGTATCTTAAGTACCTTCCCGACTTATCATTTTCCTATGTCTCTACGCCCAATTATCGCCATATGCGGAACCACAGGTGTTGGAAAATCGAAGCTTGCCATAGATCTAGCTCTTCATATTAATCGACATTGTGCTAAGTCTGAATGGCGAACTGCCAAAGTCATCAATGCAGATGCTATGCAGGTGTACAATGGCCTTGACATTATCACAAATAAAGTGCCAGAATCAGAGAGAAAAGGAATTCCTCATCTGCTCATGGGTTTTAAACATCCTGGTGAGCAATATATGGTTGGTGAATGGGTACAAGATGCCATAAAGTTGGTGAGCGCTCTCGCCAGGCACCAATTACAAACGCCTCATTGACAATTTATGACAGATAGACCACATGCACGCGAACAAGGAACTTCCAATTATCGTTGGGGGGACATCATACTGGATTCAACATCTAATATTTCCAGATCGATTAGCGTCCAAAGAAATAACTCGAAGTCGGTCACACGGTCTTCCAGATACACAAGATTGGCCGCCTGAAATAGAGAAATCGATTGCCTCGCTCCCATCTGAGTTGCTCTATCTTCTGCAGAACCTTCCCAAAGAGCTTCCTTCTGGCACTGATCTGGACCTTGCTTTCAAATTACATTCGCTACTTTCAATTCTTGACCCTGTGATTTCACAGAGATGGCACTGGAAAGATTCTCGGAAAGTCCTCCGGAGTCTTGAAATTCTTATAGAGACCAAAAAGCGGCCAAGTGACATAATAATGGAACAATCGAGTACGGCAGTTGATCACAAGCCAAGGTATTTCTTCCATCCGTGACAGGTACACCTTGAATGCCATAATTGCAGATATCGCACCTTGTGCTTCTGGTTATATGCAGAACTTGCTGAATTAAGACCCCGTCTTGATGACCGAGTGGATGACATGATTTTGGTGTGAAAAGTCCAGAATAAATATTGGAGATGATTCTAAAACATGCCACAGCAAGGGCTTCTTGATGAAGTTCGGTGGATGCAAGAATTCGAACTCAATTCCTCAGAAACCGTACCCGACGCAACCCCGACTGAAGATTACACCCTTGGAATCTATCAATCGATAGGTACTTTCCAACGGATGCCTCCTTCTCTCCAACTTGAATTGAAGGTATCGTTATAGGTTACCGAGAATTTTGCGGCTACCTCCAAGAACCAACTGAGAAAAGTCATGCCGAAGCTGTGGAACGGATGAAAATATCAACTAGACAATACGCCAAGCGGCAAATTTCATGGATCAGGAATAAATTGATTCCTGCTATCGCTGCTGCAAATGTTCGAGAACTCGTAGCGCCGCTGTATCTCCTAGACGCAACCAGTGAGTCAACCGTCTTTTCTGGGCTCCTCAACTCCTTGTTGACGCCGAGATCAGCCCTTGGTGACTCATGGCATATAAACGTGTATGTGGTTGCGATCGGGATACTAAATTGTGCGCACATATTCTTGGTCTATACCAACTGACTTTGAACAATTTCAGCATTTGTGAATCATGATTCTATGCCAGATCCAAAGTCACTCTCTGATACCGCTTCTCGAATGCTAAACGTGAAATACAAAAATGTGGAGTCCGTGATCGTTTTACTCAAATATTTTGAATTTTGAAGTTTTTTTAAGCCCTGTTGCCGTTCTGGAAGCTAGAAAGAAACGAGTATGTTCCACATGTACTTTGGAACCAGATAGGCCAGTCATGATTGAGGAGGGCGAGCAATGGGAGATCCATCAGAAGACGCGGTCCCATAAAAAACTCGCTGCCAAGAGATTCAAGGATACCACGACACTACCAGAAGTTTACCGATGATGTGAAGACTCAAAACTTTCATTTTTACAAGTTAGGGTGTTAGTACATGGAAAGATTTGGAAATGATTCGGGGTTACATATTCAGCAAATACAACTTGAAAGATCGAACTCCTGATGATGTTTTACGCTTCTCCCCACTTTGGCAGCCAGTCCTCCCAGTCCTCCCAACTTTCTTCTTCACCACCATGGTGACCATGCTTACGAGGATCAAGCAGCTTATCAATGACATGAATGGCACCGTTCAGGCCTACGACGTCACGAAGACGAACAATTCTATGGTTCGCGAAAATTTTCGTATCAATTATAGACGGCTTGTGATGTCCTGGGAAGGGAAGAGTTATCTTGTTCCTATCAACTGTTACGTCGAGATTATGATTGGCAAGTGCTGTGTTCAAAGTGTAGTTGTGGTGGGATATGGGCTCGACGATTGGACCTCTCCGCTTTGGCTGATCAAAACCAAATCTTAAACAATACTGTCAGAAGAAATAACAGAATAAAAATATATTTCAAACCTGAAGAACCACGGACGATCTTGGGTAGGCTTATGGTCTACCACGTCTTCTTCCTTTCGCTCCACGAAGTCAACACAATCGAATTCTTCTGTGACACTTTTGTGGTGGCTGTAATCTACGGCTGCCCAATGAGCAAGCCGCTGACTGGTAGTCATGAACTTACCAGAGAAAAATGCCAAATCAGGAACAATATGGTATTCCAACAATTTCTTTAAGACCTTTGCTCCAAATGGCGAGAAAAGGAAGAATTTGAGCTTTTTTGGAAGCCTTTGAAAGGCAAAGTTTGTTGGCGCGAAAGCTGTCACTACTTGTTTACCTTCTAAACCTTTTTCATGGGAAAACCGAAGGTCGAGTAAGTCAGTAAGGCCAGATCGTTGTATAGCCGAGGTCTGAATAAAAGTCAGGTTGTATGTGAATATTTGAAGGTCAATCACAAACCAAAGTAGAGAAGTGCTCGGGCACCAGATAAAGGAGCTGAAAGATAGAGGGTGGTGGAATTAGGGGATGATTTATAACATGGACAAAGCCTGGTTGGTGGTACCATCAACCTTTAAGCACTTAGTATACAGGAACTATAACCTCACCATTAGTGGCTGATATATTAGGATGGATGATTTTCGAAACCAAGTTGATAGTGACTAATGGCGGAAAGAGCAACTGCTGCACCCTCAACCGAAGGGACTGGTGGTCGAAGATGTGGGGAAATTCTAGATGGGTCGGGAACGTATTGTTGAGACCTAACTTCTCAATACCAATCTCTGCTGGAATGATATGATAGCTCAAGATGGCATGTAAGATAAACTTGATGATTCTTTTTCTCTTCTCGGGATCGCCTGGGCCTTTGGGCTCATCGACATTATCCACCAGGTCGAGTGCTTGTCCCAGATCGGCGAAGTTCATGAGATGGAAAGGGTCAGCGGCCATACGATCGGACAACACATCCAGAGAAGACCAATCAAGTTTGTGCGGGTGGCCATGCTTCCTGCGCAGCACATTGTCTGGAGGTGCAAAGAATGTCAAACTAATCGGCGGCTATGAATAAGGATACATGTAAGGAGAAGTAAGGCATACTGGGCGGATGGATCATTGAGGAGAGCAGCAACTTTCTCCTCATAATTGAGCGCCTTGGTGATGAGCGAGAATCTGTTGTTGAAGACACAAGTCATGCAATGAAAGCTTATACGATCAGACTACGAACTTGGGATTGTTAGAGAGGAACTCGTAAATCGTTCCGTCCACTTTTCCCGGATTACCTGGTCTATGTGGAGGAGTGACGATTGGAACCTGGCCATGCGGAACAGGCCCATAGAGATCAATAGCATCACTGGCAGAGGTTGCATCCTCGATAGCAGAGCTCAGTGCACTATAGCAAGAACACTCAGCGAGTGCAACGCCCAGCGGGACTATAACAAGACCAATGAATAACTTCGATAACATTGGAGGTGAGGAGGAAGCACAATGTTGTAATCCAGGCCACGAAACATAAATACGGGTAAAAGCCGGCCGCCGTAACCGTTTTAGGTGACATCATATGATCATAAACCTGGGCCTTTGTGTTTCCGCAGCAGTTGCTATTCGCGCAGTTTGTTGTCAACCAAGAATTCGGAGGAAGGAAGGTATTTATCTCACGCTGCGCAATCAGCGCCCAGTGGGATTAACTTTTCTTTTTTACATATCTCTGTCCAGTTGCGTCCACTGTCGCAATATAATACTTGATTCATTTTGTTCCTTGAAATGACTGACAAACGCAAGACAGAAACAACCGAGTCCTCGGAATTGCCAGAGAGCTCGAAGAAGCGTAGAAAAGGTTCAAATACCCGCAAGTCTGAACGTTCTTCAAATGAAACAATTGATACTACGGCATGGCCGGAATATTTTCATGAAGTATGTAATCTTGTGAGTCTTACAGAGGATTTTCAATATATCACAAGGACTTGCAATTTTTCAGTTGTTCAAAGTCAGTTTCCTCAGAGTTTCCTTGCATTGTGTTTTAATGATTTCTGATGCCAGCCACAGATCTTCAAAGTGAGACTGGTGAATTGAAGTATTCTCGTGTCTCTTACCCTTCGAAGGCAATAAATACGGTTCTTGCCTTTATTTCCTCCAAGAGACAAATTGCAACCAGCTTTTCTGCGATCCGTTCCTCTGTTGAAGGCATTCTGAAACAGTGAATTTCCATAAGCACGCTGCTTCTCTAACAAACTAACCTACCATTCAGACCCCTTGAAATTTCTAAAGTGTCTGAAATCAAGTTAGTGGACGATTGTTACTGGAATGGCTCAAATTAACATAATTTAGAGCACTCCTGCCCGATCTTGTAAAATTCGCATATATTTCCCCAGCAGAACTTGAAAGTCAAGTGATTTCCAAGAATGGTGCAAGCTCCGTGGATTACTCTTCGGCAACTGCTCCAAGTACATCCAAGTTACAAACAGGTTACGTACTAGTGTTAGATTTTAAAGGAGCAAAAGGAAGAAAGAACACTGTTGCAACACAGAAAGTCTCTTTTTGTCTTTCGACCCTGGATGACTAAACAGACGTTTTCACAGAGCTGCTTATGCATCGCCACCTACTATGTCTTCTGCTGCTGTTAAGAAATTAATCGACATTCGAAACAATAGTTTCCTCAACGCAATTAACGAGTACGTCCCCTTTTATCCAATTAAGGTTCATATAACTATAATTTCGTTAGACTACTTGCCGCCACAGCAGAAGGAGAGGATCCAGTTCATCTCCTAATCAACGCGGGACATGGATACATCCCACTGGATCATAACCTTCCAAGACCAGTGGATACTTCACCTTCTGATCTAATTCCTGGACCCAATGAACGACCTGCTATAAACGATATAATATCTGAATTCTGTAGTTTGTCGTGGTACACTGATCAAATTTCACATCGCCGGACCGTCGCGGCAAAGAATGCACAGATAGGTACGTTTTTATAAGTGCCTTCAGTTTTGATCTATAAAGTAGTATTTTCATGGAGCTGGTCTCGATCCTCCACTTTCAATGAGAATTTCAGCAGCGATATCCAAAGCGAAAAATGTGCAGTCCTTGTATTCCCATCAAGTTGCTGCAGTGGATTCGATAAGGCGTGGAAGACACGTCGTGGTATCTACAAGTACGGCATCTGGCAAAAGTCTGATATACCAGGTCTGTCCGTCCATCAAGAATCGTTAACTTCGATGACACGAATTTATAGATCCCGCTCTTGATCCTCCTGGAAGAAAACCCTGATGCAACTGCGGTTTTGATCTTCCCGACAAAGGTGCATCAAATTAAATAGAAAGATTAAACTGAATTATGACGACCGGCGGTAGGCTTTAGCGCAGGACCAGAAAGCATCTTTGGAACATATACTTTCTGTTTGTCCGGGCCTTGACCACCTTAAGGTGCTTATCATCTTCCTCCCTACTCTCCAAGTTCTAACCATTCAAACAGGTGGCAACGTATGATGGTGACACTCCAAAAGAAATGAGAACCAGTATGAAAACACAGGTTGTATCTATTCTAGCGTCTTACAACTTTTTACCAGGCATTCGTGATACTGTTTCGATAATCCTCACTAATTTTGTCTGTGGTGTCATGTTGCAGCATGAACTTGGTCGCTGATCCACGAACAGGACACCTTACACGCATCTATACTTCCAGGCGAAGAGAAATGGCGAAGGTGAATATTTCTTCTCTGCGGGAAATTCAGCGCTCATTCCAAACAAGTTTTCTGAAACGCACGAAGGTAAACGATTTCTTAAAAGACAATGACGGTTCTCTCATGGCCAAAGATTTTGGCTGTCGATGAACTTCACTATTATACGGGCATGCTTGGCAGGTAGATTAATTTAGTCAATTTGTTGTTTGAATTCACAAATGCCGATGCCTTAGCCATGTTGCACAAATTTTGCGACGGTTCCGGAGGGTCTGCGCAGCTATTGGCAGTAAGTCCCATTCGGTTTTCAGGGCAAGTCATCAATTATTTGAATTTTTTGGACACAGACAGCCGGATTTGCTTCGTCTCATGCAGTGCAACTTTGGCCAACCCAAGTGAATTTATGTCCAAGATGTTTGGACTTGACTCCCATGAACTTGAAGTTGTTTCTACTGATGGCGCACCGTCAGGGAGCAAGGAATTTCTCATCTGGAATCCGCCATTAGTAGATGCGATGAACCCAACCCTTGGGAGAGGGTCTACCCTTACAGAGGCCTCTAATTTGATGAGATTCCTCATGAAGAAAGGAATACGGGTCATCCTGTTTTGCAAGGTAAGGTTGAGATTTGTCGCCAGCCTAATTGTATCAACGATTCTAGATACGCAAATTATGCGAATTGGTAAGATAGAAGCAACCCTGACGCCTCAGTATTATGAACTGCTGTCAGGCCATGAAGACCATTAAGACTGACTTAAGTAATGAAGGCAGAATGGACCTCTTAAAAATGGTTCGGGCTTACAGGGGAGGTACGATCTCAAAGTCATGCCTCTACTTTTTAAACCCTTTTCTTCAGGATATACTCCGGAGGTAATCTAGGCCTCTATAGTTTCTCTTCCTCCTTAATGTTGATGATCAGGAACGTCGCAAAATAGAACGAGAGGCCTTCTCAGGACAGCTACTCGGCATCATCGCGACAAATGCTCTAGAGTTGGGTATCGACATCGGAACTTTAGACGCTGTAATTATGCTAGGATTTCCATTCACCGTCTCAAATTTTGTGTGTCAGATTCTCTTTTCTTTTCCGTACTTTATTAATGCACAGCAGAAACAACAAGCTGGAAGAGCTGGAAGACGTTCTCGCGACTCTTTGGCGGTACTGATCGCTGATCCTTTCCCAGTCGACCAGCATTATGTGGAGAATCCTGACGATTTGTTCGAGAATTCTCTGGATGACCTCCTCATCGATACTGACAATGAAATTATACTCGAGGGTAAGCTCAATTCGACGTCCTTTCGGTTGTATTCAGCTATTCTGCATAGCTCATCTTCAGTGTGCTGGGTACGAGATACCTTTACGAGATGAAGATGAGCGATGGTTCGGGCCTTCAATGAAGGGGATCTGTGAGCGAAGGTTAGAAAGAGATGGCGATGGCTGGTAAGTCATGGTCTTTCTTCGTTCAGTGTCTTTGAGTGACAGTCGACGATAGGTATCACCCACATCCAAAGTTTTTGCCGTATCCTTCGAAACATGTCTCTATCCGTCCGTGTTAATCCTATTGTTGCTAATCATTGTGTAATTGTTTCTCAGGTGGTGCACAAGAGGATACCTACACGGTCGTAGAGATCCGAGACGACGCAATTCAGCAATCTACCCACATAATAGAGGACATCGAATTTTCTCGTGCATTGTTCGAGTTATACGAGGGTGGTGTGGTATGACCTTAATAAATGTCCATCTCGGCCTTCTAATAGTGTCGCCATTATAGTTCATGCACCAAGGCGAATCTTACATTGTATGTCTGGATCACCTCTATCTTTCCATCGTTTCATGTTGTTGGCTAGGTCAAGGAGGTCAGTCATGACAACAGAATAGCTAAAGTTGTCCGCACGGACGTGAATTATATCACCTCTCCTCGGTAAGTTGTTATTAACTAGCTTTAAATCTCTGTTTTCATAGCAATTGTTCAGAGATTTTACGTAAGACTTCAAGAAGTCTTGGAAGATGGTATTGAATACTTCTTTCATTAGAATGGTGGAACCCCTACAAACGTACCGTACTCGGTCTGTCAAGGACCAACATGTGCATTTTGGAAGTGAGTATGAATTGACATCCTTCATTCGAACGTGAATGAACTGGTAGCCTATGTAGAAATAAATGTGCGAGTCCAAGTTTTTGGTGAGAGAATCAACAATATTCAAACAGGCAAGAACTCACTTTTCCTCTACTACTAGGTTTCTTTAAACTTAGGTGGTGTCCTCATCTTCTCACAAGCTTATGACTGATGCGCTATCAGGGGGAAAGTTATTCTGGATGCCGTGGAGCTCATGACACCGCCGTACGAACGACAGACGACGGGTTTTTGGATTGATCTTAATAAGAGTATTCTGGCAAAACTGAAAGCAGATGAAATTGATGGCGCAGCTGCCATTCATGCTGCTGAACATGCAATCCTCAACCAGTTTGCGCTTTCGCAAGACATGAAAGCAGATTGTCGAGTAGTGAAAGAGATGTATCAGGAAGGTGTCAAAGCTAAACGTCCGCCTAGGTAGTGTCAATAATACCCATCTCCAAGTTGTTAACGGCTCATCGGCATTTTGCACTTAGATTGGTCTTTTACGATGCTGAAGGAAAGACTGGTGGCATCGCTGCAAGGGCTTTCGATCATGGTAGGCATGATAATGCTTCAGAAGCAAAAATGCTAATTACCTTCAGTACATGTCCTTCTCGAACGAGCTCATACAACCGTTCAAACGTGCTCCTGTGTGGATGGTTGCACTTCTTGTCAGTTTATCAAATGAATGTTCCACAAAGCGTTCTGACTATTATCCCATAGGTGTACAAAGCCATATGTGTAGGGATGCAAACTTAATATCGTCTAAAGAGGGCGCCCGAGTTATCCTGGATGGGCTCCTTCACCAAGATAGTGTTGTCGCATAAATGTCTATGTATTAAGAGAAAGAAAATAGGATGGTTCATGATAATGGGTCAAAACTAGCCCAATCATCTTTAGAAAGAGTTCCACTAGATTTTGTTGTTTGCGCCGGTCGTGAAGGCGTCAGTACACCGCTCATAATAGGGAGTGACGGTACATGTTGTTGCTGTGGGGCGACCGACATAATTCCCAAAAGCGGTGCATTGTTGGGAGCTTGGAAAAGAGGCGGCACTGAGATTGCAGGGTTTGGCGTGAGACTGACGTTATAATTTGGTGCAGGGAAAGTTGATTGGACAGGCTTTGGAAGAGGTACAATGGGAGGCGCAATGGAAGGCGGTCTGAAAGAACCTAACGATAACGTGGTGGGATGAGTGGGAGTGTCAAAGCTACCTCTCTTGAGGGGAATGGAGGCAGCCGGTGATGATTTCGAGGAACTCGTAGTGGATAATGATGTCGCTGTTACTGTAGTCGTAAGCCTCGAAGGTTTTGGTTGGAAAGATATATGTCTGGTTGTGGATGCAGATAAACTGATGGATGCCACAGCTGGTGATGATTGGGTAGCGTTTTGCTAATACGGAGCTTGCAATCAGAGGTGTAATAGATTATATGGAAAATGCTCACAGGTTCGCTGAAACTACCCCACGGATCGTCCCAAGAAGCGTCCTCGTCAAGAGTGTCCGTGGCAACGGAGGTACTATTCGATATCGAGGTCGGAGCATTGGATCTGCCGACTAAACTCTCAAAGTTGATGCCTTGATGAGGTACAGTCCCATTCGCATCGTTAGTGGCCGTGCCTGAGCGATCTTCAAGTCGCTGTGAGTCCCGGAGGAATTGATCATGTTCTCTTTCCACGCGTTCTCCCAGCTTTTTGATAACCGCCATGAAGCGCTGGAATTGGCCGACACTTAATACTATAGGATCATCTGTGACAATAGTCCAACCAGTCATACTTATTCTTTACTCACGGGGTCCTATGGACATGGCCCATAGTTGAGGCAGGACCAGCGTAGCCACAGCTTCCCTGTCAACCTTGGATCCCATGGCCTCCTGTACAGATAATGTTGCCATCTACTATGCGTTAGATTCAATGTAACAAAAAGGAGAAATATGAGAACAAACCATTACCGCCGGCTCTTTCGTACGAATTTTAGAGAGAAGAGGTACGAGTTTCTGTGTTAACGTCAACTGGAAAACAAGGTGTTATTCGTAGATTCCCGAACATATAAGCATATATACCTGGTCAAGTGTCTTCACCATGGAGAGGAAAGTATCGAGTGTGGCAACTTTAACACTTAGGATACGTGTCTTTGCGAAAACTGTCTGCGTATGTGTCAATGCTATAAAATAGTTACAGAGATGAAAGCTATCCTACCGCAACTCGAGGAAAAAGGACCCCTTGAACTTCAGCAAAATCAATGGAATCACAAAGTCCTGGTACAGTCTTAAGGGCACGTTCTTGAACCTTTGAAGGGACATTACATCCAGCAGCCAAGGACAAGCAAGACATAACCTACATTTGCATGTTCTGATTCCAATGCGTTATATACCAATGGAAGCACATCTGTGTCAATAACCCTTCAGACAGATTCTTAAAAGGATGGAAGTTGATTTACGATCTCGAAACACATGTTTATCAGTTTTGTCCTGCAGCATGGTCAAATTGTCAAGCAAAGTCAACATGTTTTGGGGCGGTTCCCGGATGGCAAATAGAGGTTTTAAGCTGGGTAGTACTTGCGAAGCAAATTGAGATGGTGTCAGAGATTGTGATATCACAAATATGTTGGGTAGAATATATGGTAGGAGATTAGTATCTTTCATCTGCAAATGTTGTAAGCGTCCAGTCCATCAGATAAACGTGGACATACCTCTTCCAATAGTGATGGTAAGATTTTTCTTGTCCTCAACCCTTCCGAGAAGCGATTCAGAACGCCAGTTAATCCTTTCATAAATGAAATCTTTTCTTCCCGTGTCTTCGCTGTGAAATTTGAACGATCCAAGAAATTTAGCGTTGAGATTGGCAATGATGAGAAGAAAGGATGAGAAGGCAGTGATTCGGGTGTTGGCCGTGAACCATAATGTCGAGTGATCAAGGACCGTAGAAGTGCTGAAATGAGAAAGAATCACCAAGTTGTTAAGAAAGACAGACGACGATAGGGTCACCTTGAAGATCTGGGTCAAGTCGGTCCAAACCTGGAACGGATTTTGTGCAATTGTCTCGTAGCCCACTAAGACTACCGTGGTTCCTGAATGGAGGATCGCCTTTCTTGTGGACTGCGTAAACGAGACAACCAAGGGAATACATATCCGATGCAGTAACAAGTTGCTCATCCAAGGCATATTCTGATGCTGAAACACATCAATCACACAACGAAAAATAAGAAAGGAAGAAGAAAGCCTACCCATGTAGTCGAATGACCGTTGGATATAAGATGGAACTCGTCCATCAAAAGTGGGAAATTCCCAACGTGTAGGATTGCCATTTGTTTGCAAAGGAATCGTCAACCCTAAGCCAGATACCTTCCAGTCACCCTTTATTCATAAATTTGAGCCTTGCATAGCGATGTAAATATTGAGGATCAAACTCACAGCACCATTGATTATGATACTTTCTGGACAAAGATTGGAATGAATTAACCGTGCGGAGTTATGAAGGAAGGAAAGTCCTTTGCATAGTTGAAGGATTCCTTTTTGAATCTTTATTTTGAAGGATCGTTAGTCATTCGTTTGAGTGGGAAATACGGAGGCTTCTGACCTCAACTTCATCCAGCTCAGCTAGAGTTGATTTTCGACCAGAATCTGGAATAGAAAGTTCTAGGGAGGAAAGAACAGGTTCTGTTGCGAAAACAAGTTCGCTACGTGTTTCTTCCAGAGGTTCCACCATTTCTAAATTGACCATTCAAATTCAAATCAATCAATATCCAAAGCATAATACTCACCAAGGATTGACGGATGTCGTAGCCTTCCTAAAGATGAAGCCTATATACAACTCAAATCAGCACCTACCAAATGGCCCATATGAAAACTCACTTCCGCTTTCAGGATCTCGATAACCCTCTCCTTGGCTGCTGCGCCAAGCCGTTCCATATCTTGACCTCGCTTGTCAAATGTCCATACCGAGACGCGTTTGCTCGTCACCTTATGCCATGCTGACTGCACTTTCCACAATCCGACAAAGAAAGGAGGCGTAGCCGCTGGTGGTGCGGCCAGAGGTGTCCCGGTCGATCCTGGGGTCGCGGGCCTACTTCCCGAGAGTCCTGGCACGTTTGGTAGTCCTCCTGAAGGAGACCCGATATTATACGACTGGCTTATATTCGTTCTAGAGAAAAATGACGAAGCAGCGGCGAATACGGAGTCCATCGTTGAAAAGTTTCTAAACCAGATGATGGCGGTAAATATGAGTGTACCTATTTTGAATTCATACACAGTCAGCCACCTCCGTACAAATATTAATATGACCTTTCTCAGAGCCTGAGTTCGTATCTGGACGAGATGAAATTCTTCAAAGCTTTCAATCTCTTGCACAGGCGTACAAAGTCTGAGACTTTCATTCCCGGTTTTATTGCTCCCCAGTCGGTCTTAGTGTCCACTGATCGTCCTTCTTCATTTCCAGGGGGCTTAGGTTCTAATGCGGGTAAACCAGAAGAAATTTCTTCTCTATTCGATTTTGCAACCTCAAAGTCTACTTCCGTTCCTCTCACTTTCAGCCACCTATGGAATGGAGCACATACCACAAACTCTACCAACTTGAAGGCTCGACAAACGATTGGGCGAGACTCTCAAGGCAGCATGCCTTCGCTTTTGGTCGAGGAGAACATGCGCCTTCGCGAGACCCTCGATTTGTGGTTTCAGGAATACTCTAAAGTTGACGAACTCTTGCAAAAATCTCGTTCAGAGCTCGCCTTTGAACGGGAGAGAATTCGGTCCTTGCAGCAAGCCGCCTTCCATGACCAGGAGGTTATTGTCAACCTCAGAAAGGATTTAGCACGTTATAGAGGGAAGCTAAACAATTCGACTACTGTAAACTCGCCGTGCTACTTGTGCGATTGCCGCTCACGCGACCCAGGATCTGCTGCAATTGGTAGCATTAGCAGCGACACATTGCTCTTGCCTGCACCCTCCAAGTCTGCGTCTTCTTTGACAATACCAGGAAAGCCACGCACTCTAGGCGACTACACTTCCGCCCTGCGACTGACGCTCACCACTCGCCGTCAGCTTCGGGATCAGAAGAAAGTTGCCAAGTTTTGGAAAACCACAGCATTCAGCATCGGTAAATGTGATGATATAATCACTCCTTCTACATCTGCGATTTCTTCTGTATATGAGCCTCTTCCTCCTGGTCGTCGAGCTGTGGTGGAAACCTTCATGCAACAGCGTGGTTTGCCTCTGCCTCAGACAAAAGTGGCCGCACAAGTCACGGTCGAGAAAGCCCCCAAGTTAGCCCCATTAACGGCTCCTGCCAGTGACCTTAGCCTGGTTTCCCTTATGGACACTGATCTAAACGTTACTCGAACCTTAGACCCGTCTCCATCCAAGAGTTCTGCTCATTGCATTATACATTCCTCAAGTTCTGAATCTGGGAGCATCACACCTTTTCCTTCTAAGCGCGCTAGCCTTTCTCAGGTGCATCCCGTTTCAAGCATTGCTCAAACCTTATTAGCCTCCCTGTCATCAGGAAGTTCTGTCGCTCCTCGCCTTGCGCCTCTCGCGAGCGAATCGCTAAAGGCCGAAATCAACTTATTCTTCGGTATACAGGACTCTATGAGCAGACAGTCGCCCACTTCTAAGAAACGTCAGCTGGATTCTATTGTTCCAGTTCGTGCTGTTTCCCCGTCTTCAACCATGGGGCCCTCCTCTTCTCGCCTCAGCAATATCCTGAGAACTGATGACTTGAACTTCAGTTTTGGGTCATATGGAGAGCTTAACCTTCTCTTTTCTGTGAGTCCTTAGTTAAGTCGGATATTAAATGTTGAGATTCAATTCTTGCGTCAGGGTCTGTTCTTTCCTCCTCGAGTCAAGTTACCAACACAGGTTACCAAAGACAGCGCAATGAATATGATAGTATTGCCAACGACATCAGAAATCGATGCCGACCAGGCTTTAAATTGTCAACCACTTTTGTCGCCCTCGCCATCACTGGCAGATTCTAAAGTCGCGAACGCAGCTTTGTTAGACCTTGAAACTCCGGTAGTCCTTCATTCCGTCAGGAACATCGACCAAAGAAGCAAAATGACGCGTCCATCTGGGCGCTCATGGCAAAAATATCTTGCTCCAGCGCCAAACAGTAAAAGTACTGGAAAGCAAAAGGTGGTTATTGCAAAGAAAGTTGCGGCAGGAAAGGAGAACACTCTGAGTTTCGCTAAGCCACTCGGCTCGTTGTTTAGAAAACCATTCTAGGCAATTAAAGGAGGGTATAAATTCATCAAATTGTATTCATTAGTGACAATCGAAAAGTGCTTCCTTGATATGTTGTTTGAAATTCATCAAGATCTTTCATCGCCTCGACCTCTGCCTCCTCTTCCACCACGGTATTCCCCATCACCACGGCCACGACGGCCACCCTCACCTCTTCCCCGACCCTCACCACGTCCACGACCCCCTCTCTCGCCGTCCCCTCTACCTCGCCCGCCTCTCTCGCCATCTCCTCTACCTCGCCCACCTCGCTCGCTATCTCTCCCTCTTCCTCGTCCCTCACCTCGTCCCCTTCCTCTCTCACCATCACCCCTACCGCGCCCCCTTCCACGTCCTTCTTTAGGGCCAGTAGGGGGGACACCAGGATTAGCCGAGCTTACTATCCAGCGTTCGAGATCCTCGGTTGTTGGGGCCGGGCCCCAATCTGCGGCGCTAGGAAGAGGGTTCCCTGCCCAGTCAGTTGCGCCTTCTGCCATGGGTGGTAAACCATCAGCAGCAGCAGGGGGCGGGTCTGTGGCCCAATTGGCTGGAATTTCTGTCGTTTCCTTTATCTTTTCTTTGTCCACATCTGGAGATTTCTTTTCAGCAGGAACCTGACCCCAATCACGTTCCGGCACAGGTTCGCCACCCCAATTGTTAACTTCCTCACTGGGTTCGAGATACTCTGGGACCGGCTTGAAGAAGTTATTCTTCTTTTTCTTCGAGGACGCATTGCTATCCTTGTTGTCTCGATATTTTTCCTTGTTCTTGTTAGACTTTGGCGTCTCTGGAGGATCCTGGTCATCACCTCCTGTGTCCTGAGGTGCGGCGGTCGTAGCCGATGGATCGGGAAGCCACTGTGAAATATCACCTCCAATGGGTGTATCTCCCCAACTGTTCACATTTTCTTCTTCGATGGGTGCGCTGGCCCAATCGTTGGTAATTGGTTCAACGGCAGCACCCTCACCGCCACCACCTACATCGTAATCTCTTCTTGGTCTTCGTTCTCTTCTTTTCTTCCCACCACCACCACTGTGACCATCTTCAGTCCACCCATCGTCTTCTGCTGCTTTTATCGCATCCCATTCTCGGGTCCCGACCAGGTCCATCTTGAGCTTTGCATTCGTCGCCCTGGTGGCATTAATATCATCCTGCTGCTTCCTAAGCTCATCTATCCTTCGTTGATCTTCCTCAGCGTGTTTTCGGAAGGCTTTCTCGTCCTCTTGAACGTGCTAATGAAAGGCAGGAGATACGAGGTCAGTGTTAGGGACGTAGATAGAGATGACTAGATCACTAACGAGACGTCTCTGTTTGATCTTCGCGTTGTTTTCACGAATACGTGCCATCTTCTCTGCAAGTTCTGCTTCACTCAATTTACCCTTCAAGTAAGAAGGTGGACTAAGTATCACATTGCAAAAAATGTGTAAGAAATCGTGTACCTTCTGTGTACCACCTGTTCTGACCCTATCTGGGTTGACATAAGGAGAATCCTTTTTTTTCGCACTAGGGGAGTCAGGAATATCGTTAGAAGGGGACCTTTCTTCTTGTTGACCCTGAGCTGGCAGCGGAAATTCCAGACCCAGAGCATTGGGCTGAACCTCATCCGACATTGTGAATGTGAATCACAAAGGTGGGTACAATGCTTCAAATGTACCGTGGAGGACACGAGATTTGGACTACAGACCTTCCTAAAAAGGTAGACTATAAATAACATAACAGGCACTGAATCCCGTTCCTTTCCAGTCCACCAGCAATGTCCCTTTCAAAGAAACTCTCTATTACGGACGTCGATTTGAAAACCAAGCGCGTCCTCATCCGCGTAGATTTCAACGTCCCCATTCAGGATGGCAAAATCACCAATCCGGCAGTTAGTCTTTTCTCCTGTTTCTCCCGATTCGAACCACTCATCTTTTGCTAAAAAAAAAGAGGATTGTAGCTGCTCTCCCTACTATCAAGTATGCTTTAGATAAAGGTATGTACTCCCACCACACATTCCATTACGCAATCTTCCTTTTTGTTAGGCGCGAGGTCCGTGATCTTGATGTCCCATCTCGGACGTCCAGATGGAAAGGTCATCGAAAAATACTCACTGAAACCAGTCGCACAAGAGCTAAAGAAGCTCCTCGATAAGGATGTCATATTCCTTAAGGACTGCATAGGCACTGATATCGAGACTGCCGTCAATGGAGCTCCTGAGGGTTCCGTTGTCTTGCTCGAAAACCTCCGGTTCCACATCGAAGAGGAGGGTTCAGTAAAGAACAAGGATGGTACAAAGGTCAAGGCAGACCCATCCGCAATCGCCAAATTCCGTGAAGATCTGACAAAGTTGGGCGACGTCTACATCAATGATGCCTTTGGGACTGCTCACCGTGCACATTCGAGTATGGTTGGCATCAAACTTCCTCAAAGGGCTGCAGGATTCTTGATGAAGAAAGAGCTGGAATACTTTGCAAAGGCGCTCGAGAATCCCGAACGTCCTTTCCTTGCGATACTTGGAGGCGCAAAGGTATCTGATAAGATTCAGCTCATCGAAAACATGTTGGACAAGGTATGCCATATGCAATGCCGCTATTTCACCATTTTCTGACTTGTAGCTTTCTAGGTCAACATTCTAATCATCTGTGGAGGTATGGCCTTCACTTTCAAAAAGACACTCGAGAATGTCTCCGTTTGTCCTTTTCGCCCTATCTAATCATTATCACTAATGACGTCACGAGTACAGATTGGGAAATCACTCTTTGATGGTCCAGGATCAGAGAAAGTCGCAGACTTGGTTGAGAAGGCAAAGAAAAATAACGTCAAGATCGTCTTTCCAGTCGACTACATTATTGCAGATCAATTTTCTAAGGATGCCAAGGTTTGATAATTGTGGTCTCAACATTTCAATCTTATGTATTTCTATAGACTGGTTATGCAACGGATGAAGATGGCATTCCGGAAGGTTGGATGGGCCTGGATGTCGGCTCCAAGAGTTGTGAGCTTTTCAAGAAGACCGTCTTAGAGTCCAGAACTATCCTCTGGAACGGGTAGGAACTATAGTTGGTTTCAATTTTCTTGTGCTGATCCGTAAAATTCAGTCCCCCTGGAGTTTTCGAGTTCCCGGCCTTCGCCGAAGGTTCCAAGTCTCTCCTTGATGCCACAGTCGAGGCTGTCAACAAGGGAGCAACTGTTATTGTCGGAGGTGGTGATACCGCTACCGTCGTTGCTCAATACGGGAAGGAGGATGAACTCAGCCATGTCAGCACGGGTGGTGGTGCTAGTTTAGAGCTCCTGGAAGGCAAAGTGAGTGTTTCCATTCGGTTCCATCCCTGTTATATATGCTTAATCTTCCCTAATTCAAGACGCTGCCGGGTGTCGCCGAGCTCAGCGAAAAAAGTGATTAAAGGGTTGCTCTAGATGTAATTCCGTATATGCCCAATTACTCCGTGTATATGATTTAACGAATGTAGAGGATTCAGTCGTGAAAAATGCCCAAAGTATGAAGAAATTATTATTTAGTGAACAGAAAAAGAATGAAAAGACAATTCATGGAAACCCGATGGGGAGTGTATTAGCATTACGATAACGTGCGATGGTGGGACTAACTTATAATACAGTCATCCCCATCTTGTTGTCGGGTTGGTCTTGAAATATTCCCTCGCTTAGCAGCCCCCATGCGCTTCATTTCAGTTAAACGATTCATGGCACGCTTATTCCCTTGAGCTAATTGAACACAAGGAAGAAAAGTCAGCAAACCAAGTCGAATTATTCAAAAAAAAATTGAAGAAAACATTACCAGCCGCACGCATATACCACTTCTTCGCAAACTCGATGTCCTGTTTGATCCCTATACCTACTTCTGCATAATACCCAACCGCATACTCTGCTTTGCTCAGACCCTTATTCGCAGCTCTTCGTGCCCATAAATATGCCTCCGAGTCACTCTGCTTCAGGATGCCTTCACTACCAGTAAGGTACCACCCACTCAGCGCCAACTCTGCTTCAGCGTCGCCCTTCTCTGCAGCCTTTGTGTACCATGCTATCGAACGCTTGGGGTCAACGGGACACGTTAGCGTACCGTATTCAAAGCATTGTCCGAGCTTGTACTGCGAAGATGTATAACCCAGCTGAGCTGCTTGTGTTAACAAATTCTTCGCATAGGCAGGGTCATGAGGGACCAAGGCACCCGATTGGTTCTCATAAAGCAGCGCAAGCTCATGCAGTGCATGTGGGTTATCTTCGTCTGCCTGCTCAGCAGCGCGCTTGAGCCATCCGATCGCTTCACGTGGGTTCTTCTGCTCGCCAAGATGACCATGCAATAAGATCATCCCAAGTTTATACATTCCTGGCGTATCGCCGAGTGAAGCCGCCTTGCGATAAAATGTTGCGGCTCTCAACGGTTCCTTCTTTGTTCCTGCACCGATTTCATTGCAAACAGCCACACGATACGATGCCGCGGCGTGATTCTGTTTCGCTGCTTGGAGGTAAAGATGATAAGCTCTTTCGTGGTCGACTTGGAGACCGAGTGCGCCAGTGCCGTAACAATTCGCGAGGAAGAACTGTGCTTCGTCGTATGCTTCCCCTTGTGTAGCCAGTCGTCGGATGACTTTGAGGGATTCGGTGATAAGGAGTTCGGTATATTTCTTAGCTGACTTTTGCTCTGGAAGTGAGATTCTTATATGTTTCGCAGCGTCGATGAGGTATTTTGCGTATAAGAAATGTGCTTCCGGATCAGGATCTGCCTTTATTCGTTGTCGGTATTGATCAATATATTCTTTCGTATACGGTGGGGAGCTGAGGTCAACTGCTTTACTCTTTGTTGACGATGGGTTAAGCGAAACGGAGGTGGTCGCACGACGATAGGACGGGCGCGTGTCTAAATTGGCAGGAGAAGCATTAGGATCACCAGCTGGGTGCTGCTGATAGCTGATCCCTGAACTGCTAGAATGGGCTGAAGAGATCGAGGAAGCAGAATACATGCTTCCATTGGGATTAATATTATTGTTGGGGATAGGAGGACCACCGGGCCCTATAGAACGCGACATGGGAAGACCAACAGAACCAGGAGGCGGACCCATGCCGAGGACATCCGAAGCGGCTGCATGCAGGAAATTATAACCACCCCCTTGCGGAGGGGGCATAGGTGCATACTGTGGGTGTTGTTGCAGTTGGTGGTGATGACGCTGTTGTTGCCATTGCATTTGGTACATAGGTTGTTGTTGCTGATGTTGCTGATGAGGGGACAGATAGCCATCTTGCGGTACGTACTGCTGTGGCTGTTGCTGTTGTGGACCCAATTCGTCGTAAGTTCTGTACTCCATTCCTGCAAAATTATTCTGTAGATACGCTGGTGGTTGTTGTTGCTGTTGAGGGGCCTCACCCTGTGCATGAGATCGCATGGCAGGCGGGGGAAGTGTCGCTGCGTGTCTCGGTGGTAAATGAACCTGGTGATGACCACCTCTTGGATTTAAAGACATAGCTGACGGTGCTCTAGGAATTGGATCTGACGAATGCAGACTTCCGTTCCTTGGAGCAGGATCGCTGATATGCATTGCAGACAGAGCAGACAAATCATATTCGTATGCTTCAGCTAAAAGCAAATGGTTCAGAGGATAACTCAATCACAGTACGAGCTCAAGAACATACATGGATCATCGTTCAATACATTTTGGTCTGATAGCCATGGTTGTGCATCCTGCTGGCCAGGGGCCTGGCGGTGGTCCGCCATAGTGAACTAAGAGGTACAAGGGACGTTGCAGTTTATGATTGACAGGCTTGTCAAGTCTAAATATGTAACACCAACATAAAATAAACATACTTATGTAGTACATAAATATATATTTCTGCTACTCCCACTGCCAGTCTTCTACCATCCGTTCTATTCGCTGCCGTTCAAGTCCTTTTGCTGTCCGTCGAACTTTTATAACAACCTCCCGGCGACTACTAACCTGCGCTTCTTCCCCTTCTACACCATCCATATCCACATCTCCACCAGTGACATATGGCCGGATCCAATCACTGTCACCTTCTTTTGGTTTCGGTGCCTTCATCACATTTTGATTCTCTTCTGCTGTTGTTGTCATCACAGAATCCCAGGGTTTAGGTTTGAAGTTTCGGAAGTGAGGTGTATCTTCCTGCTCTTCCACCCGTCGTCTCTTTGTACCCGCTAATGTTGTACTTTTCGCTTTACTGACTCCCTCATCATCGCTATGATATCCTAATGCTTGCTTCACTCTCCAGCGAAGTTCTCTCGCTGCCGCTGGGGGATCCTTAATGCGGTCCGCAGGTATTTGCTCTCTTGCCTCCTTTTTTGCCGCTTCGCTCCCTGACTCTAGAATGCGAGCCTCCGACACAAGAAACTCGGCCAACGAAAGAAGGCCATTCAAAACCCGTGTTGATAAATCAAGCCCTGATGGAGCCTTGAAGTCCCGTAGATATTTGTCTGCCACGTACCAACACAATCTGCCAAACCAAGTTAGAAGAGCCAAAATCGGTAGGCAACACGCCTACTTTGTGAAGAACGGAAACCTAAACTTCTTAGGCACGTGAGTCGCATTTTCAATCTCCCGCACTTTCAGTTCTAGAACCATAATCGAATCTCTTAATAAGAAGGACCAGAAGAAACTTACGGGTGGGGATATCATATGAATGCAGGAAATTGCCGCCAAAGACTAGCGTGTCCGCTGGTGTATGCTATAGCAAGTCAGGGAATAAATAGAGTTATTAAGAACGTATCTTACAACAGCGTGAATCCAACCTGAAGGGATGATCATTGTGTTTCCTTTAACGAGCTCGACTTTGAAAACTTCATCACACATATCACCCAGCCAAGTCGTGTACTGAAGTTCACTGCCAGACCATTTCTCGTATGCTGCCAAGTTGGCTGGTGTCGGACGAACGAAATAAAATACCTAAATAAAATCATGAAACCGAAGAATACCAAAATGCTATGAGCCGCATACCTTGGACCCATGGTGGATATGATAATATACCGACGATCCTGCAAAATCAATGTGCCAATCCTAGACGGCAATTAGAACTCTGTAATTGAGGGTTTTAATGAAACTCAACGCACCGTCCACGCATTAGCCACACCCATAAGACAATAAAGTTGCACCTTTGGATAGGCATTTTGCTTGTTCTTCTTCGTACTCGGCCAAAAGTTCTCCACCCAGTCTAAATCCCTCACAATTTTGGGTGGGAGTATCATATTTGCGAGCTCTGTTCCGGAAATCTCCAAGGAGATAACGTTCAGTATCTTTTCGCGCTTCGACGGGTCTAGTTCCACGTAATCTGCCCATTTCCCTAGATTCCAGCCTGGTGAAGTCGATTGTGACGCGACATCTTAGACACAAGCAAAAGGATGAGCTTTTGTAATGGAGAGGACTATGAAGCAACTGACCAATAACCTCAAGTGGAACGTCTTCACCAATGTACTCTGCCACATGCTCTACTGTTAGGCCGTCAGGAGGCATCTTCATACCAAGCCCATCAGGCTTCTCAATGATGATAGGCTCTTTCATGGCGTTTTCTGGCTCATTTACCAACCACGAATCCAACTCGGCGCCTTTCATCTGCTTAAATGGGGCCTTCTTGATCACCTTGTTCTCCATTATTCGCAGCCAACGGTTAGGATCTGAACCCCCAAGACCCGTGTTGTTCATGTCTGCATAATCCCGTTGAGCGCGTTTGCGTGAGGACTTGCGAGCGGGTGTCTTGTGCGTTACGACGCGTGTGGGGTCAGATTTTGTACATGGGTCACAATACCTAACACACCGAATGAACGACCAGATGTCAGATTGCTCGACTACAAGCAGGATAAATGAGACAGAGCGCACCACTTTGCAATATTTTCGACATCTTCGCCATTACCAACGCATCTCCAATGATACCATGTATTACAGTTATCACATTCGATCCAGCTCTCCTTCCTCGACCCTTTCATAAGTTCCTTGCTAGTTGGAGTGCATGACGGACATGAATCGTCATCACCTGGCTGGGTCACAGATCCTGATGAACCATCTGGCGTATTTGGGCGGACTGCATTTGTTTTTGGCGATTCAGTAGCTTTCTGATTGTTATTTTGAGTTGTGCGGTTTGTTTTGCGCTTGCTAGGTGCCATGTCGTTGTCGTAAGACTTGGACTGTGGAGGGGTATCAGAGGTCGAACTTAGGAGTCCAGGCTTCACGCCATCAGTCAGTGAGATCATGTGACACGGATGAACGCGTCTGTAGACTAGACTCCGACTTGCAATTAACCTGTACAGTGTATGTACGCATTTCTTTGAGCATGTTAGACCTCGTATAACTTTACAGTTCCGTCGGAACATATTTCAGATGGTCGAATCTTGTACGTTTCAATGTTTATATGCACACAGCACTGCTTGACTTGCGGTCAGGTTCTTCCAAGAAACGCACTCATTCTCTTGAATCAGAGAGCCGTGTATCAGTAGCACAGAAAGTACAGAAAGGTACACGTCCATGAACCTTCAATCACGCTATCCAAATATCTAATATTACAATAAATAGTTCACCCCTTCTTTACCAAGAACCACGGTAAACAGGTTTCTGAAGGCCCATTCCGATGGCTGGACCCTCTAGGACCGAACCGCTCCTGTCTTCACGGGATTAACCTCCAACCGAAAGCCTCCTCCAAAGTTGCCGCGCTTGATCTAGATGGTACAATTATCAAATCTGACCTGAAAGGAACAGCAATTGACGGCGAACCACAATGGGAATGGTGGAGGTCTCTTGTCCCGGACAAACTAAAGTCACTTTACAACGAAGGGTACAGCCGATTTATATTCCAGACGAAATCCTTGCCGATACAACTTCTGATAGTTACGCTATTGTCATTATCTCCAACCAGGCTCTTCAAGTGAAAGCACTCAAGACATGGAAAGAGAAGATTCCTCTCATCGGAAAAGCTGTTAGTCTTTCGTATCATGGCTTCATAGGAAACTTGAGTATATAACTCTCTTAAAAGCTGCCAGACATTCCCTTCCGCATCATGGCAGCCTCTCAGCGAGATCAATACCGCAAACCAATGCCTGGTATGTGGAACGAACTGGAGAAGATGTTTAATGCAGAAGGTGTCGAAATAGGTAGGAAATATCTTCTTGGCCCTTCAATAGGTTGACACTCCCATATGGACTTAGATAAAGAAACTTCTTTTTTCGTTGGCGATGCCGCAGGACGTAAATACCCTAGTGGCAAAAGAGACTTTTCAAGCACAGACAGAAAATGGGCCGAGAATATTGGGTTGAGATTTTTTACACCCGAGGTTTTTTCAAACCCAATTCTACGTCGCCAAAAAGTGTTGAAATTTTTTCTAGGAGTACTTTCTCAAATTCGTCCCCAACAAAAACTACGAACTTCCCGGTTTTCAAGCCTCCTCGCTCTCACAACGTCAGTTTTCCGCTTGCGTTTCTTCTTTCTCTCCTTATCTCATTACGACATACCCTAGTCCCTCGAGTAATTCCAACATCAACGCCCATTCTTCCAGAGTCGCCGCAAACGGAAGTCGTTATATTTACCGGATACCCATGCCTTGGAAAATCTACATTCTATCGTACGCATTTCCAACCTGCAGGTTATGTCCATATAAATCAAGACACACTCAAAACGAGAGATAAGTGCGTCAAGGCGATGGAAGAGGCATTGAGAGATGGGAAGAGTTGTGTTATAGGTCAGCATAGGATTTTGACTGTCAGAGATTCTTACTACATTTAACAATATGTAGATAACACGAATCGTAACATCGTTACTCGGAAGTATTATATCGACATTTGCAGGAGGTTGAAGATACCAATACGGTTGGTGTTCCATTACACGACATGTCCTTAACTGGTCTAATGCATCATCAGATGTTTCCTCTTCACGGATACGATAGATGTTGCCTGGCATAATAACCTTTATAGAGCATACAATTTGCCTCCGTCCGTAGCTGAGAAAGAGGTCAGTACACATTGATTGTTCCGCTGAAAACGAAGTTGTAAAACACTCTTTGCAAGCCAAAACGGGAGATGTTACCATATACTGCCTTCGCACTATTTCAGAACGACTACGAAGAACCAACCATTATAGAGGGCTTTACGGAGATTAAGAGAGTAAATTGGGTTTTTGAAGGCACGGAAGTGGAGAAAAGATGTTGGTCTATGTGGCTGCAGATTGATGGAAAGTAATGCTTAACATTCATGACGGATATTCTAGTTTTTCAAAATGTATATCTTATGCTTGTACTTTACAACTATTATCTGAAAGAAAAGATGTTTTTACCGAGGCTTTTGTACGCTGGTGCAACAATTATCGTTCTGAGGAAGAGTCTAGACACTAAAAACATAAGGTGCAAAGACGAAACAAAGTAACCAAACAAATTGGCCAGGCAGAGCATGTTCACGACTTCTTAAAGCACTGTAACGGTGTTTCCTGGTTGGTTTTACTGAGACAGGATAGGCAAGCTTGAACAACAACAAAGGAGCGGTGACGGAAACTTGAAGGAAGGAATCAATGTCATAAATTTAATGATGAGAGACTGAGAGAGTGTGGTGTGTTTTGCATTTTGATTTTATCCCAGCATATGGGAAACGAGAGCAGGAAGCAATGGCGTAACAATTTCATGCAGGAACGTCACGGGACTCTGTCGGAACACCCTACTCCGATTGTCTCAGCGACCCGAAGAGAAGAGCAAGTAAAATATAAACTCACCGTAGACCGACAAGCTGGACAATTATTTCTACCCTTTTGCATCCATTCATCCACACAACCTTTATGGAAGACATGGCGACATCGCATGACACGCACGTCTTCCTCAGGTTGATAATCTTCAAGACATACAAGGCACTGGACAGAAAGAAGTTGTTTTAACAACGCCACATTTCGAACTCATATTCGTTAGACCTACCCGATCTAAACAATTGGCTGTGATCTTATCTTCCTTAAAATATTCTGGAAGGACGGCAGCCTTGACGACCTCTAATCCAGACTTTTCGATTTCCTCCTTCGAAACGGTAGATGGCTTGACTTGGCCGAGAAGATCAGCAAGTTCCCTATATTTTCGATTAGGAACCAACAAGAAAGTAAAAAAATCCAAAAAAAGACGTACAACAAGGCCTCGAACGAGTCGAAATTGTTCGGTCCACCAGTAACGATACTGTGTTCAGGAGGGTAGTAACCTCCAATGACGTAGATCAAGAACGTTCGGCTTCCATTTGAGGGGTTGGAGGACTGTGAAGCGGCACGTCCAGCATCAGCATTCCTTCTTCCAGGGCGTAAATTACGGAGGGCGTTCGCAGCACGGGAAGGCCATCCCCTGGAACGTCCGCGTCCGCGTGTCGGCTCGCCAATATTACCCCCAGATCCGAACAAGCCAGCATCACCATCCAGTCCCTCGTCGGTCATACCTGTCCCACCGGGATTGGGCGAATCAGCGTTGTCCGCATTATTATTACTACCTGGCTGCCCTCCAAGATTGGTATCGTCGGGCGTCATCATATCCCTCCATTCCGGGTTTACGGATTGTAAGCCGACAATGATAACTGGGACAACCGTGCGCGAATTTGATATCGGTGGCGGAGGCGGTTGGCTTCCCATGGAACCCTCAGAAGTATCGACGTTCGGAGAGGACGAGGAATGCGTTGACGGTTCGCTTGTGGGTCTTTCAGGCATAGGAGTAAGGGGTGTCGAGGAAGTCGACGTTGATGGAGGACTTGGCGATGGAGTAGTGGTAGCTGGGGAGACCTCTGGCTCTGTATTCGATCCACCTCGGGACCCAGCTTGCCTTAAACCTGCAGCCGCAGCCATGTCTATGGTTATTGACGTGATTTGTGGGAATCGATACAATCTCCACCAATTAATACGTCCAGATGAATCGATACGACCCATACCAGAATGAGTCGTGCCGTTTTGCCCACCTAACTCGTGGTTGTGGTGGTTGTGATGATCTTCACCATGAAGAGAATCACGATTTGCAGAATGGAAGTCTACAACGAATGGTAGCAGGAGTGAAAAAAAGGACATCCAAAGACCATACATACCTTCATCATCAAAATCGTCGTCGGCTTCGTCTTCGCTATCGTCAGACCCAAATTCTGTGAATGGCAGGGAGCCCGTGAGCGATTCTGCATCTGTCGTTTGAGAGGCATATGACGGTCGATCTTCCGGTGCTTCACTTGCAGGAGAAGCGGATAATATCGGCGACGTTTGACTAACCGTTTCGGAAGGTCCAGGCTGCATAATTACACTTGGTGCTGCTGCCGGTGATGTTGTTGTTGAATCTGACGGTGAAGTAGATGCCAGCGGCCGGGGTAATTGTGGAGGTTGCGCTTGAGGCGCAGCTCCTTGGTCTGTTGAAGGGGTCGTCTCCCCCTCCGGGCGTGTCAATGCCAGTCTCAAGTCAAGCTGCAAATCGACAAGGAAGCGCTCAAAGCTGCCCTCTGGTGGTAAAGTGATAGGAGGGGGCGTTTCACTTGCAGCAGGAGGTGGAGGTGGACTACTATTCCTTTCACCCGCTTGGCTATTAGTATCATTTTCTGTGCCGCCGCTAGGCCCGACTGCCTCCAGATCCGCTGGTCCGCCTGCGGGTCTACTTTCGTCACCGGGATTGGATGACGCTCCACCTAACCCATTTAGTCCGAGACCAATGTTGAAAGCACGGGCCATCTCAGCCAACATCAACTCTCTGGCATCAGTAGGAGCAGAATCCAATCCACCTGCTCCTGGCGGGGGTACACCATTCTCGTCAGATGGGATTGCGGGACCAGCAGGTGGAGAAGGACGCAAACCAAGGCGTTCACGAATTGTGCTCCATGCCTGTCTCATTCGATCTGCACGACTAGTAGCAGAACTGTCGGTTGCCATACGAGGCGGTAACGGAGGAGGCGGATATGCTGGGACTGGTGGAATTGAGGCGGGCGGCGGTGGGGGCGGTGGGGCAAGACCGGATGACAGAATAGGCT
This sequence comes from Inosperma sp. D86, assembly GCA_026262225.1. NCBI lineage: Eukaryota > Fungi > Basidiomycota > Agaricomycetes > Agaricales > Inocybaceae > Inosperma > Inosperma sp. D86. Next base: position 93,385 of record JAIUJM010000003.1, read on the forward strand.
CAGATGACCCTGTAAGTAGAGAGGCTGCAGTTGCTGCAGCTGCAACACTAGGAAGGTGGAGAAAAATGAAATGATATGAATTTGGTTAAATAAAAGCACTGACCTTAGTAATGTACCCAATACATCAATACTGCTGGAAGAAATGGACGGATGCCTGCTTTCTGCAGGAGCGATCTCTGGACGTTGCGGCGAAAGCTGCGGCTCTGTCGGTGTATCCACTGATTGGGTGGGTCCAGTCGGTGTAGTGAGAGTAGGTTCCGAGGACGCGGGTGACAATGACGGGGATTCATCGAAAGTAGATGGGGATAATCTTGTTTCCGAGGGGGTAACAGTAACTGCTGGCGGTTCATTCGAAACTGCTGAAGAAGGCCTAGAAGTAGAACCGGGTCGCAACAACGCCGATAACCTGTCTCGAGTTCGACTACGACCCAAGTCATCCTGGATTTCTTGGGCTGGGTTAGGAGGTTCCTGAGATGGTGCAGTGCGGGAAATGTCAGTGGTATGTACCACCCCTTGGACTATGACAAGAGTACCAGGTGGAGGAAACTGACGTGGAATGGCTTGAGGAAGAGGCGGTGGAAGCGGCGGCGGTGATGGTGATGGTTGCATAGTGGGAGGAGCTGAGATAGCCTCGGAGTTATCTGCCACTGGGTCTTGCAAACCCGCATCTTCTGAGTGCTCCTCAATATGTTGAGAAATAGGCGCCGATGTTGAGGCTACAGGTGAAACTGCATCGGTAGCAGCCATCGAAGTTGAGGCATAAATGGGTTGCTCTTCCACTGCTTCGTGATACTCATCCTCGTCTTCTTCGTCTACAAATGCACGCCTCTCTGGTCGTTTACCTTTATCGATATGAGAAGGTCCAGCAAGTGCAGGAGTAGAGGACGATGGTTGCATGGGGTCGTCTATTTCCGTGGCAAGGACGGGATCAACAGGCGCCCGCGACAAACGTCTGGAATTTCGCCATGATCTTCGAATGTCCCCTGGAGTAGATGCAATGCTGTTAACGCGGCCACGGATATTACTGGGTTTAACGAAATTGAGGAGACTCCTCCGAACGGACGATTGTCTGGATGCCGCGCCTTCGGACATATGTCGTACACGATTATTTGAGGGAATCTGGAAGGGCTCAGAGCTTGTACCAGGGGATTCTGTTAAAGCTGGGGATTCTGATATGGGTTCTGGGGTGGGCGGCGACTCACGACGCCTGGAAACGCTCTGTCCCATGGTGAGTGAGGTGATAAGTCGTATTATAAGGTATTAAGATGGATATATGAATACTGTCAGTAATGTGAATGAAAAACGGTGATAATGTCGATTCTTTCACCGCCTTTACCAGACGTTGGTGGTTGGAGAACAAAGGCAGAGTTCGCTGTCCTTGACGGTGAGTAAGGGTTGTAACTCCGTGACGCGTCACATGCCAGGTCTCTTCGTGTTCTCGACTCCGACAAGGTGTACCATGGCTATGTCTTATTGTAGTCCAATATTTCAGGACTCAAGGACTCAAGTCCAAATATAATGGATTCTTAGTTATGTGGCAATCCGAACCCTCCAGATTCTATGCTAATGCTGGTGAGATACTGCATACGGAAAAAATTGATCTCTGTCTCCTGGCTGCGGTTGTGCGGAATCCACTTGGGCTCATCCTATATAGGAAAGTAAATGGTGAGGATCTGACTGCAAGAGGATGCCCAATATGCACCTGGAATAATCGCATGGCCTTGATGTTGTTGCCCTCATCGAGAGTGAACCTGTGATAGATACCTGCCGGAATCACGATAAGATCGCCTGGCATGACCGCAAGGCGAATCCACTCATCCGAGGGTGTTTCTAATTATGGATTAGAGGTAAAAACGCTGTCGGAAAAAGGGTGGAAGACCAACCTCGGATATCGAAGAAACCGCTTCCGGAGAGAATGTATCGAATTTCTTCATCTTCATGCATATGCCTAAATGTTTTCACCGTTAGTAATCAAAATCTAATTGATGACAAACGTACTCTTGGAAGAAACCCTTGAGTTTCTCCTCGTACAACTATTAATCAAACGTTGTTTATTAGTATTCGGCGGCCAGCGTTTCCGCCTTACAACCGATGTTCGTGTCCTTAATTGTGATAAATATTATGCACATCACCAAGGCCCTCTTGAGAAATATTGATAGTATCTCGGTTCTTGTACCCTCTTGACTTTGCAATTTCGTCCAACTTGAACTCGTGGCCAACGACAGGGATTTGCCAGTGGCTGACTTTGATATTCTTGAGAGTCTCCTCTGAGACAGGACGAGAAGGAACACAGTCGTGCGGTAGACGCTGGTCACCGGAAAGGTTGTCAAAGTAGTACGCGCGCATTAGTGAGGCGATGGTTAGGAAGAAAGTTGGTTGGGCAACCATGTGGGTGTTTTTATTGTATTGAAGAGATGTGGATTAGTCACGCAGCTATTTCGAGTACTAACCACTTGCGGATGTTAACTGAGCCATAGATACGGTTTATGGCGAATGTGGGTAGAGTTGAGTTCGATTCTAGGTTAAGATCCTGGGACCCACTGGATTTTCGCAAACTCAGCTGCAGTTCGTTTGGCATTACAATTCTACCGTCTCGCATGGCACACGTCACCGTATATCATCGATCAGTTATATATATTCAACAAAAAAGTTTAAAAGCAATTTTTGGGGCAGATAACAATTGCCAAGAATATATCAAAAGTTTCGAGTCAATCAATAGCTGTCTTGAGACACCAATATACTTAGTCTAAATCGGAGTCGCGCCGAAATTCCTACTTCTTCTTATCGTTCAACAGGGCCTGTGACAATGTGCATAGAAACAAATTTTCACTGACATATCCAACAGCTCACTCGGACCCAGATATGCAGGAAAAGGCCCGCACTAATGAAGATTGAATCCATTTGCGAATGTATCCGCGCTGTGGCGACAACCATGACAGTTTGTGTTTCATCGCAAAGCTATCGCGTCTTCGGTCAAGACAGGGAACCTGTTTTATCCGAATAGTGGATTTCACTGCAGGCTCGTATGCTCGCGGCCGCTTGTTCAGGTGTAAGGTCGCGTTGAGCCTCAGCCATAAGTTCATAACTTTAGATGCTCTTGGTCAATTCTAAGAACTGCCAACAGTTATGTAAAAAACACTCACCCAACCAAAAACTTTTTAACTGTCGCGCTCCTCAACAACGGCGGCTCAAAGTGGAGGTGGAGATGTGCATAACCACCCTCATCATGCTGATTATCCAATTTCAATACAGGGACTGGACGTTGGTGAATTCCCATCGAATAAGGGAAGGAGCATGAGAATAAATTGTCATAACGCCGAGTAACAGAACACAATGCTTGAGCAAAAGACCGCTTCTCCTCCACATCAAGCTCTTCGATTGCAGAAATATGCCGACGGTATGGTAGGACTGAAATGACGTTCATAAGGCTTCCGACTCAAATCATCGTCATCATCATCATTACTCACGAAGGACTTCAAATGGCCAAGTGGCCCACCATGGAACCAGCGCGACCCAATGTTGGTTTGAAACAACGACGCGGCTATTTTCGGCTACACCCATCTCAACGTGTGCATATTCGCAAAGCAAGCATGATTGACCTATCAATGATCATCATGTTGAGCACGAAAATAGAAATGATTACTGAATACGAACACACCCCGAGGACCATCAGGCGTGGTGGAGGTATTCAGCGCATAATCTCTCAATGAACGTAATTCCTGTGCCGGGACTGAGGGGACAGCAGATAGAGACCACACCTGTCCATGAGGATGAGGATTAGAACACCCCATCATGAGACCCTTGTTCTAAGAAAAATCTAGTTTCATAACTTGAAGAATGACATCACGAACTTACCTCAAATATCTGAACGTACTTTATCCCAGGTTCTGTTCCCCTCTTGAGATACATCCGTATCCATTCTTCAACAATCAACTCTACGTCCTTCTGGTCCAGGCGAGCCATAGTAAAATCATGACGTGGGTGATAAACCAAAACATCACATGCCCCATGAACGGGTTCGACGGTCATAAATGGGTGTAATGGCGCTGGGGCTTCTGGGGCTGGCCCACCGAGAATCGCGGCGAAGTCATTCGGAAATGTGTATGTGTAATCATAGGCAGGATTCCGAGTCTTTTGTTCACTACTACGGTAATTGCCTGGACACAGGTAACAGGTTGCGGCGTACTGAGGTAAGTTTTCTGCTGCTTGAAATGGTTCTAATTGGCCAACCCAGGGGCGCTTGATGCGGTTAGGTGAAACAAGAATGTGTTCCTTCGTCAGAGGATTGACTGAGTTAATTACGAATCCGCCCACAAGAATGTTTCATTAGACAGAAATAATGATATATAACGGATGCTTACATCGGCGGTGAGGGTGTGTGGAGGGGTCAAATTCAGTCATTGTCACGGTGATAAGTATGCGATGAAAGGTTAACAAATTTCTTTCACAGCTCGTGCCAGGCACAAATGTAACACGGATCGGACCCAGTGGGTCCCACAAACAGTCAGGAACCATATAAAGTTGATTCATAAGAAATTGAAACTGCTTTATATAAAATGACACAACAGAGATGTTTACAAGTAATTTCCAATGATTCCTCCCCATTGGCGGTGAAAGGCGATACAACTACATACGCATATATAAATAGAGGATGCAGTGGGATATGCTCTATTCTGCAAGCTGCCGGAACTTATCCTGGATTTCTGCGTAAAGGTCGTCGAGTTTCTTCTTGATCGGCTCCTTTCCCTGTGAAGGTGACTGAAGCAAGTTTAGCTAGGCAACCTGTGGAATTGGAGAACCGCGCACCTCAAACTTCATCTGAGAAAGTTTAAACATGATATCGGAGGTAGAATCTTTAATCTTGGCGAAGGTGAGATCGTTTTGAGTAACAGCTTTAATGGCTGCATCGTGGAAACCAACGAAATTGCGCAACATGGCACTGGTCTTGTAGAACGGACAGTAGCGATCGTATTCACTCATGCCGTTCTGTTGAAGGAAATCGTCTTTGAGCATACGGGCAACTTCCAGGGTGATCTTGTCGTTCTCGCCAAGTGCACTCTTGCCGACCAGTTGCACGATTTCTGCGAGGTCCTCTTCCTTCTGCAAGATTTCCTTCGTCCTTGTCCTAAGTTCTACAAAACCGGGTTCGGTAGATTCGTAGTAAGATTCCAAAACCTTGGTATACTTTGAATAGGACAAAGACCAGTTGACCGATGGGAAATGTTTTCGTTGGGCAAGCTTTTTGTCTAGACCCCAGAAAACTTGAACAATACCAAGGGTAGCAGATGTGACTGGATCAGAGAAGTCACCACCAGGTGGAGAGACGCTGGAAAGTATGAGAGATCAAGCCACGCTCACAGTAAAAATATCGACACCCACGCTCCAACGATAGACACAGTACCCTGTCGTTTGGGATTGCCAAGACAAACAACCTTCCCTGCTCGTTCGTAGAAGCTGGCCAGTTTCGTTCCAAGATAGGCAGGATAACCAGAATCAGCGGGCATCTCAGCTAGACGGCCTGAGATTTCTCGCAGGGCCTCTGCCCAACGTGAAGTAGAATCAGCCATCATAGCGACATTGGAACCTTGATCACGGAAGTATTCTGACAATGTAATGCCAGTGTAAATCGACGCCTCTCTTGCAGCGACAGGCATATTGGAGGTGTTAGCAACGAGGGTCGTCCGCTTCATAATTGGTTCTTGGCGTTCGTCGATTTCCATGGTTAGCTCAGGAAACTAGGGGCAAATATTTAGACGCGTCAATGAAATTCATTGTAGTCCAGACCTCCATCAAGACTTCCGCCATCTAAGAGAAAGCAACATGAGGTGCTGGAAAGAGATAAGCGCTAAGAATATCTACCTCATTTCCACGTTCTCCACATCCCACATAGATAATAATGTCACTATTCGAATACTTGGATAGGGCTTGTGAAATAACCGTCTTGCCACAACCAAAAGCTCCTGGAATAGCCGTTGTTCCACCCTGTACACAACTAAAAGTCATTGAGGAAACATAGGTAGAGAGTTGCCAGGTCAATACGCACGGGAACAGGGCATCTAGAATTCGTTGTCCCGTGAGCAATGGATAATCAGCCGTCTTCTTCTCTGTAACTGGCCGAGGAGCTCGCACAGGCCAAAGTTGCATCATTGTATGTTTTGTGGTTTTCCCGTCAAATTCCGTTTCCAAAACGACATCCTGAGAGCACTTGAATCAATAGGCTCAAATCATATGAGAAGGGTTTGTACATTGACGGCGTAGCTGCCCTTCTCGGCAATTTGCGTAATCGTGCCTAATGCACGGGGAGACAACATGATTTTGTGGCTGTCGAGAAGCGAATTCTCGTAGACTCGCCCGAAAATATCCCCACCTGAGATGTGATCTCCAACCTGGATTGGACATGACAGGAGATTTAAAACTCATACCAGCATATACTCACCTTGAATGTGGGTGAAAAGTCCCATCGAATTGATCGATCGAGCGCATCGGTGTTTATCCCTCGAGGTATGTAGATAGATTTCGAGAGTTCTTGAATGGACTGCAATGGCTTTTAATAAGGAAAGCAGTGCACAGAGATTGCAACTTACTCGAAGCGGTCGTTGGATTCCATCGACGATGTTCCCCATCAGACCTTTATCCAAATCCGTCAGGCCAATCGTATGGAATGCGTTGTCGCAACATACCTGGACCTAATTCGACGCTCAGGGGCTTGCCTGTTCGCAGAACAGGATCACCAACAGTCACCCCAGATGTTTCTTCATACACCTGAATTGTAGCTTTGTCTCCTTCGATACGAATGACCTCTAAACGAGTATCGTTCCTATGTGATTATGGTAGACGGTTAACAACGCTGGTACGTACCCCCAACCAACTCATCATGTCCTACGCGCACAAGCTCATACATAGCAGCACCGATCATGTTCTCCGCAATAACGACTGGTCCGGAGACTCCAAAAACTTGTCCGAATCTACTCTCGTGTTCTTCATCTCTAACCCTCGGAAGGTCTTTCTTTGCATTCTGAAGAGCGCCAGCCATGACAGTGAAAGGCCCCGAGTGATATTAATACAGCAAGTTACCTAAATTTCAGACCGGCGAAGTCCGCACATCACGTGAGGGACGCGTACTCCTGTACAGGGCAAACCTGGATAACTTGTTTTCGTACATCCACCATACAATATGCCTCCAAAAGCGTGAGCTTTATTAATCGCATAAATAAAACGTACTGATGTATTTGCAGGGATTGGGAAAAATGTATCTCTATGTTTCACGTTTCCTGAGAATCACAAAATAATCTTACCTTTACAGACGAGAAGAGAATTGATGACAAGGACGAGAAGATTGTCGGTGTGTACAACTAACTCTGACTTGATGATTTTGCTCATATGCTCTCAGCTCTCGACGAAAGTGACATCCAGATTTTGAAGACCTATGTATGTCATTCCCCACATGTCGTTGTGACCCACTGACTTTCTTCCGAAGGGTCAAGGTCCTTATGCCGAGAGAATAAAGAATGTCGACAAAGATATTAAAGAAATTCAAAAACGCATCAACGAACGGCTTGGTTCGTCTCGCTATTATTCGACTTGGTCATCTTGCTAACTTACAATAGGCGTCAAGGAGTCGGACACGGGCCTTGCGTCTCCGAATTTGTGGGATCTTCCTGCTGACAAAATGAGAATGTCAGAAGAACACCCTCTGCAAGTTGCCCGATGCACAAAAATTATCCCGATGGATGCTAAGTTAGCAGAAGCTGCCAAAGCGGTTAATCCTGCTGGTGCTTTGCAAGGACAGAAGGGTGCTGACGAGCAAGATAAATATGTCATCAACATTAAACAAATCGCCAAGTTCGTTGTTGGGTTGGGCGACCGCGTAGCTGCAACAGATATCGAGGAAGGAATGCGTGTTGGGTCAGCATTCCTGTTGTTTTCAGTCTAAGATATTCATTGACAGCTTTTAAGTGTGGATCGCACCAAATATCAGATTCAAATACCTCTACCTCCCAAAATTGATGCCTCGGTGACCATGATGCAGGTTGAAGAGAAACCTGATGTGACCTATTCTGATATTGGTGGGTGCAAGGATCAAATTGAGAAGTTACGAGAAGTCGTGGAAACTCCTTTACTATCGGTACGTATTCCTAGTTCTTTATTGTATGTTTTCTCAAGATAATTTTTACACCCAGCCAGAACGCTTTGTTAGCCTTGGTATAGATCCACCAAAAGGCGTTCTTCTCTTTGGACCTCCTGGAACAGGCAAAACATTGTGTGCCCGGGCTGTTGCCAATCGAACGGATGCTACGTTTATTCGTGTCATTGGTTCCGAACTAGTCCAGAAATACGTTGGTGAAGGTGCTCGTATGGTCCGTGAGTTGTTCGAGATGGCAAGGAGTAAGAAGGCGTGTATTATCTTCTTTGATGAAGTTGATGCTATTGGTGGTGCTCGCTTTGACGATGGTGCTGGCGGTGACAACGAGGTGCAACGGACAATGCTGGAGTTGATCAACCAACTCGATGGTTTTGATCCAAGAGGAAACATCAAAGTCCTCATGGCCACAAATAGGTTCGTAGCTGCAATATGTTCATTACATGATGACTTATGCTAGGGCAGGCCGGATACCCTTGACCCTGCTCTCTTACGACCTGGTCGTCTAGATAGGCGTGTTGAATTTTCATTACCAGACAATGAAGGCCGGGCACACATCCTAAAAATCCATGCTAGAAGGTAGCGTCTTTGTTTATCTGCACTCCAAAGCTGACTGCGGACGGAATATAGTATGAGTGTCGAGAGAAACATTCGTTTTGATTTAATTGCTAGATTATGTCCCAATACCACTGGAGCAGAACTTCGATCTGTCGCTACGGAGGTATGGCAATCCTTTCTGTGGCCATGTTCCTCTAACTTAACATGAATGTTCAGGCTGGCATGTTCGCGATTCGTGCTCGACGGAAGGTCGCGACGGAGCGCGACTTTCTGGATGCTGTAGAAAAAGTTGTGAGACAAGGCACAAAGTTTTCCAGCACGTATGTTATCGCTTTGAAGCAAATGATTATTCTATGGAACTAATCTGAATTTTAGGCCTTTGTACCAGGTATACAATTAGGTACCTCTGTATTTCCTTTCTCGTTTTATGGTAATCTACTGATATTTATTTCGTGAATTTGTGAACTACGTTCCACAATTGGGATGATCAGGTTGGGTATGTCCAGACTAGGACATTGCTCATCATGGTGTCGATCGGAATGTCAAGCCTCGACATCACCAGTGGTCGATAACCAGTGCCATGAATCGAGAAACATGTGCTCCCGAAATCAGGATCCAAATTTGGATAAACCTCCCAAATTTGGGAATGATCAATTTGATCGAAAATCCTCAAAATAGAACACAAATTGATCGACGAAAAAATCACCATTGAGTCGGGATACATGTCCTTATAACTATATAATGAACAATTCGAATGGAAAGTACAACCTTAAGATTAGAACCATGTTGAGAATTAATTGACTTTGATACGAAACGAAGCCGCTGCGGAAAAGTGGACTCGGATTATCGGAATGATCACTCACAGTAGACTTAGCATAAATTACAAACTTTTGTACTGTGGCGTAAATAGAAGACGTCACATTTCATGTAAAAGTTCTATCCTGTTGAGTATCTAACTCTGCCATTATGATTCATCTGGTCCGAATAGTCAAGGATGCCATGGCATTCCTCATCTGGGAGACGCAGTGTACAATTCTAATGTCTGCAATAATATATTTTAGACATCGCAATCACAATACCATTCTCAAAATGGAGCCAGCCAGTCGGTCTATCTGCACAAATCACAGCGAATTTATGTAAACCTGGGTCAAACCCAAGTATGATATGTAAATATTCATTGCGAATTTCCATCTGGCTCGTGTAATGGCTCTTGACGCAATCGTCAACGACCATACCTGCTGGATAAGATCGAGATCTCGTCCAAAATCTCCCGCAATGTTCTGGAAGACTTGAAACCCAACTGTATCGATTGAATGGTAAGTTACTTCTGAAAAAAGTTGACTTGAATAGGAACGTAGTGACCCCGAAGCCTGCATGTACGATAGAAAATCTTCCTTAATTTACTCACTGATATGAATCCTTGAAGGCCCAAATAAATTGCAAGTTGGTCGTCGAAACCATCAACAATGTGTTGAGGAAGTCAAATGAGGAAGTTGCTGTGCTGAACATGAGTGCTCCAAACGATGGCAATTTTCACCCTGAAGGCAATTCTAAAAATGTGAAATACATATTGGGCGCATGCCATTTACATGAGTCAACTCGGTGGTTATTTTCAAATTTAGTCAGTTGCCCGTTAGGTTTTTTGCTTACTAAAGGAAGTTGTTAATCATGATGGCAAGTTTTTGTCAAAGAAAAAACCAACTAAATACAGAGGAGAATGAAAATACCATTTACATTGCGAATTGGTCACTGCAAATTGAGTGCGCCAACAAACCAGGGCACTGATAATAAGCATCCACCCTGAATTCAATCCATAGTCGGCCATTGATCCAAACAATAAAGTCATTCAAATCGTCATTATCTGGGTATTAGCAAATTTCAACTCTTTGAATATTTTGGTTGGGAAATCAATGCAGCGACTGGAAATAAACCTGCACTGTCACCAGAAGAATACATTGTTGGGTCATAAGTCAGCGTTCGTTGGCCACACATCTGGAGTAAGAAATTCACAGTAATAAATGAATAACTCCTTTTTCGTTACAACAGGATCGTTTCTATCCCGTACAATTAATCGATCACAGACGTCGAGTTGTGGGATCTGGTCGAAAGGGATATCGGAGGTCGTTTGGGTTGTATAAAAGCCAACTACTTACGACGGTTTCAACTGCGTCAGGCGCCTTCTGCATTGATAACTTTTCAGTGAGGACGTTTTGGGCTGAAGTGGAGAAAACGTTTCCTTTTCGGCGTAAGGCAGGAGACTACATAGATCGTTTGGGATAGGAACAATGGAATGCTTGAGATTTACGCCAGATCCGAATGCATGCTTAATATGTATGTAGCGTGGAAGGATCTGCGTGTCCCAAGGTGTCTCGCTGTCACACGTCACCTAACAACTAGGAAACTTTAAATTGCGTCTGTTAAATAAATGGCGTTGGACAAAAATGTTTACTTTTGGACGGCGTTGTGTGGAACACCGTATCTCAATAAATCTATCAAACAAATAGCGAGTATTAATTAGGGCAAAGATTGGGATTTCAAATGGACTGTACTTGCCCCACATGAGAATATTTGATGCAGAGCTCCTTGAAGAGATATTATCAACTACAATTTGGCCTGTAAACACGACCAATAGAATTATACGTGTAATGAAGCTGCTCTGCGGCTAGGACAACATCTTAACGTGATAGCGAGAAGGAAAAATTCAGACTAAAATAAGGCCTGTTTTATTAAGGGTCCTTACTTAGAACGCGGTGTTCCACCACCGTCATTAAGCTCAAAACCCAAATGCATCCGTCTCCAGGTATGTACCATCAGTGTGAAGATGGATGGACGATTCCAGGACAAGTACCTTCGAATTCACGTCGAACACATTGGAATTGGCTTTCGGGAAATTAAGATTTTAAACCCATCAGGAAATGCATATTGAGCTTTTCTTCGAATCTAAAAAAACAGAGGACATGTCTTGTTGAATGCCAATCAAGACGGCGATGTCGTTATGTAAACTGTCTTAGCACGACGACCGGTAAATCCTCAATGTCCAATGTGATTTCCAGGCCGTCCCATGTTGCATCTTGGAATCGGAAGCTGGACTGTTTGTTTTTCTGAGACATGTTGGTTTTCTACGAGCATGTTGGAGGTTACGGTTCTTGTCAAGTTACAACATAAGTATCTTAAAACGCGAGAAAGACCTTTATCTTGATCGTACACCCCATACGCGATCTCTTCACCCTCTCCAAAACGATGAGGGCCTCGACTTGAGCTAAGCAATGTATGATTTGCTGCCGGCGCTACGTTCCAAACGGTTCCGACATGAGAGCGGGTGGGACCCGACCATATCCGCCTAAAACGAGGTCATGTAAACTTCCCACTTTTGTTACATAAGTACAATAGTGCCTGGCGCGTAAACACCCTGGGTACCACTGGTGTAAAATCTGGCAGAAGAGATAGGCACGAAACTGTCACATTGAGATGGAGTTTTGCGGGTAAACGTGGTCACAAAGTTATTCCCTTTTCACTTTATCTCCCCAATGTGATACAGAGATCCGGAAAGGCGACGTCGACGACCTATTCAACGGGCACAGCATTGGAGTAAAGTGGTAAGCAGTAGTTGAATAGGTTCGCTCGGAAATTACGTTGTTCTGATTCCTAAAGATCACTTAGTGACAGGCCAGCACATCCTTGCTACCATCCGAATTGCAACATAATGTCCTTGAGAGCCATAGCGGCCAAAACCCGTTCATCATCTTATAGTATATCTAGGATATTTGCATCTCACCACCAGTACTCTGTCGGTCGTCGTGCTCCAGAACCATCACAGGAGATAGCAGAACTATTGACAAGATATGAATATACACCTCCTCGACCTCTCAATCTCACAGAATTGTTGTCATATGGGCATCCATTGACCCAAGAATCCGTTCTGTCTTCTGTTTCTTATGCACTTTCCGAGCTTCCACGCAGAATGGCAACCCGTGTTCGGTCTCTAGGGGACCTACCTTTCATAGTTGGCACAAATCCATATATCGTCAAAGTGTTGAACGCCTTCCGGGAAAGTTTCAGTTTTTTGGCAACTTATCCTCTTGTTACTACTCTGGAGGAGAATGCGATTTTCGTTCAGTATCTCACAGACCTTGTTCAACGCCACGCGAATGATATTCCGACACTTGCGAAAGGGTGCGTTTGACCAGGTTTTTCTCCATAGTTATTATTGAACTTTCGACAACACCCCAGGTTCCAAGAATGTTCACGGTATATATCCCCAAAACAAGTTAGCGAATTCTTAGACGGTGCCATTCGAAATCGGATCTCAATTCGCTTAATTGCTGAGCAACACATTGCCGTATCCCGCGCTCTGGAACATCCCAATGACCCGTCTGCATACTGCGGAGTCGTGGACACGAAATGTTCACCGAAGGATATGATCAATATGTGTGGATCCTTTGTGAATGACCTGTGTGAGGCAAACTATGGTTCTAGCCCTTCCATTGTCATCGATGGATTCACAGATGCACAATTTGCGTATGTCCACGCGTTGAATACAACTCTATCTTGTCCTCATAATTTTAGCTATATTCCTGTTCATCTAGAATATATCCTCACCGAGATACTCAAGAATTCTTTCCGAGCAACTGTTGAGCATCATGCGAAACTTCGTACATCCACGCTGCCCCCTGTGACCATCACCATCGCACCTCCACGAGCCTATCCAGATCCAGACTCCAAGACCAATTCTACATATCTTTCCATGCGCATCCGCGACCAAGGGGGCGGTGTTCCTCCATCGAACATGGCTCGCATTTTTTCGTATGCTTTCACTACTGCAGGACGAGGAGCTGAAGCCAATTCTGTCGATGACGATGGTGGCGGACCATATGCTGCACAACAGGTGGGAGGCAGCGCGGCCATTGGTGGTAGTGACAATTCTGGGGGAAATCTCTTCGGTGAAATCGCAGGGAAGGGATTACAAACAGGAATGGGCACTATCGCCGGCCTTGGCTATGGTTTGCCCATGAGCCGCTTGTATGCGAAGTAGGTCTTTCAGATACTCTTTTGTTACCAGACCTGATAGAACCGATAACAGATATTTCGGTGGATCCCTAGATTTCTTCTCACTTGATGGTTGGGGTAAGGTTCACTTTTCATGCACTGTCATGTTCTGACAGAAGTCCATAGGCAGTGATGTGTACCTTAGGCTGAGATGTTTAGATGAAGCCGGGGATTCTAAAATTTAATTAATAGCATGTACATAGACAGAATCATCCAGCTGAATTGGTCATAATCGACTACCATCATCAAATTGTAGCCTTCTGGAAAAGTTCCTCCAAGAATGCAAATTATAGGTATATTAGAAAAACAATGCAAATGCAACAAGGAAGAAATGCGTGAACTGAAGAACTAGAATGAGAAATACAGCAGGGAAACCACAACGATTCTAGTATGGGTAGGTGCGGAATGGCACAAATGGAGAGAACCCAGTAGCTTATTTATGTCATTTATTTGAACTAGACTGTAAACCTTGAGCATCAATGGAAAGGCAATTTTGAGGTCAGCAACTCACAGCGTAACCGTTCAGGGTTCGATTGGAATTGAAAGAAGCCAGAATCTGAGAAGAAGTAGTACGATATGTCCTTGAAGTTGTTGCAGATGATGATAGCAACGACTGCGAATGCGACGTATTTGGAGTTGTCAACCCATTTGTAGTCCGAGTTGTTCGAGCCGTAAGCGGTGTAGGCGCGCTGATTTGGGACTTCTTCGGTGTCTCTGGGACTTTACTTCGTGAACTGACGCTTGAAGCAGACGTTGTCGACCTAGTTGATGTGCCGATGGAAGGGATTTTGGGCTTGCGCCCACCTGTCACGAAGGGATGACGCAAGGCAGCTTGAGGCTTCATGCGCCGCTCAGGATCCCAGACTAGGCATTTCGCTATAAAGTCGACAAAATCCTCGTCGTTACAACGGAGGACTTGTTGTAATGTCTTTGTAGCTGGTCGACGTCTCCGGCCTTTGGAATTGATGACAGTTCGAGGGGCACCGTTGGTATCTAAATGCTTTTCAGTATGACAGAATGACAAAATGTAAGTACGCGTACCAAAGAATAGTTTCTTCCTAGAGCTTCGGTTGATGAATTCCTTTTCCGGAATCCCAAGCACTTCCATGATACAAGATAATTGTTCTTGCTCATTTTCACCAGGGAAGATGGGGAAACCAGTATAGAGCTCGGCCAAGATACAGCCGAGACTCCACATGTCGATCGCCATATGGTAGTTCATACCAAGGATGACCTCAGGTGATCGATAGAAGCGACTTTGAATATAAGTATAGACTGTAAACGGGATGAAGTTCTAAAATGGATAGAAGAAAAGAAAATATCGTACTCTTCTCGTGTTCGAAGCAGCTACTTCCAAAGTCGATTACCTTGATTCCGCTTTTGGCAGGGTGTCGCAGCAGAACGTTCTTTAGTTTGTCAGCATTTGTAGTCACAAGTAGACAATAAATTTACCTCAGGTTTTAAATCGCAATGAACGATACGATGATGACGCATGAGTGAAAGCGACAGCAACATCTGGCTTGTGAAACGGCGAATAAGGGCTGTAGTAAAGCCCACAAAACCATTCGCTTTGATCAGCTCATACAGATTGATGCTAAGAAGTTCCATAGCAATGCAAAGGTGGTTTCGGAAGTAGAAGTGTTCAGTCATCTTAATGACATGATGTTTCTCCTCCGGATCCTGACAGCATTCAGTGATTGTTCAATATGAAATATTAATAACCCAACGTACCCATTTTCGCAAGCTATCGAGGATCTTAATTTCTACGAGGGCTTGATGATGGAATCTCTTTTTGTTGCGAATAATCTTGATAGCCACCGACTCTCCAGTGCAATGATCACGACAGTTGAGCACCTGGCCGAAAGAACCTTTTCCGAGAGTATCGATAATCTCATATCGATAAGCAAGGTGATCATGGTTGACAACGAGGTAATCGCCCCGATCATCATCATATCCGTAGTTATTTGACGGGCTGTCCAATGTAGCAGGCTTTTTCCGACTAGATGCACCAAAGTAGTAGATCGGGCTATAATCATGGATTTCTTTCTTCTCATATTCCGATAAGGAATGAACTTCTGGTCCCTTCAGGATTGCTGAAGGAAGTCAGTTCAAAGAATATCGGAGTGATAAATAATATTCTTACCGTTCGCAGACAGAGGTGGGCTCGGCGGAATGGGTTCTGGGAATTTGAGCATTTCGTCTAGTTCCTCCTGAGTTGCTCCTGCAGTCAACTTCTTCGCATGTTGACGTCGAACATACATCATCATTTCCTCATCACCAAGTAATTCTTCTTCGTCCACTGTACTTGGAACAGGAGAAGGTGTAGATAGGGACAATCGAGATGAAACAGGCGACTCTGAAACAGGGCGCACAGCCTGGTTCAACCCAGTGGTTGACACTTTCGAGGTTTTCGGTGCCAACAACTTTAGACCCTTAGAAGGCGAAAGGACGGAGAATCGATGAGAGGTTGTCGGCTCATTGTTAGTTGCAGTTGACGTGCTGGCTGGCGTGGATAGCGAAGCGATAGAATTAGACGAGGCCTTACGAAGACCGATGAAAGAAATAGAATCACGATTGGTCTTCCGTTGAGTGGTACCGCCAGCCTGTGATGTAGCTACAGACGACTGGCGGGGAACACGAGAAGTAGGAGGCGATGATGTCCGATTAGATGGTTGTCGTACTTTTGGCGTCGCCCCGTCATCACTTTCTATAACTCCAAATTCGCTAGTCGAGAAGCTGGATGGCGATGCGTTAGTGGAAGAAGCAAGCCCACTCATCCGCCGCGTGGTTAGTATAGACCCAGATTGTTTCATTGTTGGAGAGGGTACACCAGACATCCGACTCGAAATTCTTGGTATTTTAGTCGGCGTTTCCTTAGGATGACTAGACGCAGAATTTATGGAGGACGAGGGATGGTCTCGCACATCCCTGAGAGTCTGAGTACTGCTTGTAGTAGTTCCAACTGAAGGGCTACCGGCGATGGTTGGAAGTTGATTGCGGCTGCGGAGAGAGGAATCTGATTGCTTCTGCATTGAGCTCACAGTTTGAGATGTCAATCTTGAAGATGACGGTAAAGAAGCACGATTAGATATCGAAGGCAGAATTGGGTTCGTTGAGGACTTCAATTTTGCCACGCGCTGCGCCGTCGCTGGTTCTAAGGCCGACACTTGCATTGGAGGTAATGAAACTGGGGATTTAGGTTTCCTTGGCTCAGTTGACGACAAAGTCTACAACATGAATTAGTATTCCTTCCTTTAGAGTAGCGATACACAAACTTTTCCCCTCTTCCTATTAATAATAACAGAGATGCGACTCTCGCTGCGGTCCTTTTCGTCCTTTCGTGGTTTTTCAAGTTTGTTCCTGACTTTGTCAAGATCTTTCATTGCAGCCTTCGTCTTTTGCAATTCTTTATCGGAATCTTTCGCATCGGAGTGGAGGCTACGCCGAGAACTCGATTTCAACAGAGAAGGCAGTCCTAAACTGAGCACAGACTTCCTATGACTGGTGCCAGGAGTGGAAGTAGAGATAGACACAGCATTCATCAAGTCCTGCGAGGGCGAGCCACTGCGTTTTCGGGGAGTCTCCGCGGAGAGCAGAGCAGAAGAAGGTATGGTCGGTGATATCGAAGAAATTGTAGACACCGGAGGCGGTGGCATGTGCATAGACTGTGACGATGATCGACGAGAGAAGAACGGAATGGAAGAAGGCGTCAGTCGCTTCGAATGTGTTTTCCTGACCGAAGAGGAAGGGCTCAGTGGACCACCCTGGTGAGCGGACAATGCGGATGTTGTATGGCTCGTACTGATGCTCGAACCGGTACCTGGTCGACTGGATGCAGGTCCACGATCCGGTGTCTTCGAGGGAACCGAACCTTGAGTGGGTGATGTTATCGAATTAACTGATGAGACTGAGGCTAGAGAATGAACCGACGCCATAGCGACTTGGTGATTTGGAGACCATTGACCAGTATTGATGGGTGGTGCATGCAGCTGTTGATCCTTTGAAGTTGATTTGCGCAGCGGATGACCAAAAGCAGCCCGGGGGCTTAATGGGAAAGGAGATTTTTGACTTGAAGACGAGGGGGAACCCAGCTTGTTAAGTGCATTTGAAATACTCCACTTTTTTGATGGTGTTCTGACCACTGGGAGACTGTCGCTGCCCGACGTCGTCGAGTAATGCTGGCTGTCCCGTCTACTCGAACTTGCTGGGGGAGGAACAACAACAGGACTTGGAGGAACATCCAGAGAGATTGATCGGTTTGATTGTGCTTCATTTCTCGGAGTCTTGTCTTTTTCATCAGATGGCATCAAGGGAAATGCATAACCAGAAGATGTCGTAGGAGGGGAGCGAAAGTTTGAGAGATCCTTTGGCAAGGGGGGGACAGGAGGGACTTCGGCATCATCAGCGATATCTCCATTCAAAGCAATCGATGCCACACGGTCCTTGAGTGCTTCAGAGGAATGATTGCTGGATATGTCACTCCCTGCACTATTCCTCCTGCCCTTACTCGACGATTGACGACCAGACGCACCTGACATTGATGTAACACTGGTCGTTGCGGACATTGAAGCAGAATCACGGGAACTAGGAGTGCTCGTGTACGTGGTCGATGAGGTCGAACCACGTTTTGGAGTAAAGCTGAGCTTAACAATAGTCGACTTCTTCGGGGTCTTCTCCTGCAGTGCAAGATGTCCAACTTGATCGTCACTACTCGTGACCACAGCCGATCCATCACACATGCTATGACGAGGGACATCCTTGCTTGCGGCACTGTCCTTGCTTCCGTGCTTGGATTTTGCCGAGTCCGAGCCACTTAATCCGTCCCATTGGCCGCCAGTCTTATTGGCAGGAGTTGCTGGTCGGCTTGAGCTCGAAGGTCGACCAATGCTGCCAACACTGGCGCGTGCTTTTGCGCGTGCCCCTTTACCAGAAAGACCGTCCAATTTACGTAAAGCTTGCGCAGTTTCTTCGTCATCGAGGGCAGACCAACCCTCTTGAGTACCCGATAATAACGAGTGTGCCACGTTAGTGGATACATGCGTATGAAGATTATCCTTGGATAGGGAGGAAGGATTGCTGGAAGAGGTATTTTGAGTCCGTACGAAGTGCTGAATAGACGTTGAAGATGGCGAAGCCTGGAGGTAACCAAGGTCTGTTGCCTGAATGCGTCGCGATTGGGCAGCATCAAAGCTCGAAGTTGTTGACCCAGCAGATGGTTGTCTATTATGTTTCTCAGGCGATCGGATGGACATAGACGAATTAAGGACGCTGTTTAATGTAATTCCGCTGCTTTCGCGTCGCCGTTCTTTCATCTTGCCATCGCGGGAAGGCATAGAACCCACGTTTAGACTGCGATGCCTGCGTGCAGCAGCAACTACATTTTCTTCTTTGCATTTATCTTTTGTTGATGAAGATGATGAACTGGCATATTTGGTAACCAATGATCCTGTTTGATCGAACTCGAATTCTCCAGAAGTACGCTTGCGGGCAGACCTTACGGGTGGGGAAAATGCACTAGGTGGCGAAGTCAAGGCCTTGTCAGATGTTTGCAAACGGTCCGTAGCGCGAGCGACCTTAGGAGTATCGTCGTAGGCAGGGCGCTGCTCACCCTTTAGCCTTGAGGGTTCAACAATAAGATTAGGAGGATTTCGGGGGTATAAAATTTCCTCGCCCCCACTCTCGTCAGCAATGGAAGGCCTTGTACGCAGACGGCGGGGCGGAGATCGCATGTTCGGAATCTACAAATGATGCACTGTGACCCAGTTCGCGCAAAAAAAGTTAATTTTGCCACGTACGTCTTCTCTCTCTGACGCTTCTCCATCAATAGCTTCAATTGTCCAAGGACTATCAGGCTGGTCGGCCTCAGCCATTTCCGGAACAATCACATCATATCCTTCAGCCTCAGCTTCGGCAGTAGACACGTCATATTCGTCGGTGCTTCTGTTGTCCTGTCGAGCCCACCGAGGGGTAGTCAATTCACCAACACCAACTAAGCCACGCCTATCAATCATAGCCGGATTGCTTGCTGGAGTGACCGGTTCGAGAACGCGAGAATACTCTGGAGTTGTGCTGAGATGTAATGATGGCTTAGGAAGGACCGGAATTGGATCCTCAGACTCGGAGAGCATCCCAAAGTAGTATGGATCCAGGGAGGAAGTGGCAGAAGCAGAACGCGACCCTGCCTGGTCCTGATCAATCGATGAATCGTCGGTGACTGAGACGTTAAGGTCAAGCTGCAAAAATTGCTGTTGCAGTAAATTATGAGCAAATGCCTAAATTGATGTCTGAACAGAGCAGATGAAGTAAGAAGACACACATACCTCATCCACGATTTTAACCTCAGACAGAGGTAGTGCGCGTTCCTGGCCGTTTTCTCTGTCTGATATTACAGTTTTATCCTCCCAAGGGAACTCGAGCGCCACTGGTCTATCTCTCGTCGCAAGAGAGCCGGGGTACTGGGCATGACCGATGCTGGACGACGAAGGGGCCGACATTATGATTTGGAGAGCTAAATGATAGGAAAAAAAAAGAAAAAAGAAAACCCTACGAACGAAGAGAAAGCAAACAAGAAAAAAAGAATGAAAAGGGCGAAGTATGTGGTGAAATACCAGGAAGACCTCGACTGGCGACGAAGACGTTCTAACTCGCTCAACTCGTTTGTTGGCCGAATTCACCTCATGTTGTAGTTTGCATTTGTTTGGCCAGGTGGCCAGCCTCATTTGCAATTTCCAAGCAATTCCCCATCTGATCAACGTCAAGCATCTTGTTTTATGTCAATATATAACAGTGGCCGATAAGTATAACGTGCGTAATATAACCATTATCTAAAGTGCCGGCTCTTTCGCAGACTACGAAAAACATTAGGAATGTGAGTTAACTAACTTTGGCGGTATCCTGCAGCTTGGTGTATTCCACCCCTGGGACGTTTGAAGAACTTTCTACGATACGGTTTTCTCGTGGTTGTGGTTGAGTTTGTGGGCACGGAGTTGTGGGCCTTCGTAGTACCAGAGTCAGTTGAAGGTTCGCGTTCATTGACTATAGGCACTGCTACGGGTTGGCTGAACGATTCCCCTGTAGGTTTCAACGCCATATACGCAGGATCTGGCAGGAAAAGTTCATCTGGGACAACACACGTTTGGATATCTTCTGTGAAAGAAGATGGGTTGGTGGAAGATAACTGCATCGGCACCATGAATGTAGGTCGACTATAATGCTATGTCAATGTCTTTTCAACCCCGACGGAGACGGTTCATACCTATTACCAAAACGACCAGCGTCAGTTGACACAGGCGTTAAAGGCACGTATTCACTCTGTTCGCTTTGCGTTTGCGACTCGCTTTGTCCTGTCCGGCATTCCTCTACCATCCTGCGGTGGCGCTCCTTGTCACGCGCACTTTGCTCCGCACGCTGTTTCATTCTCTGTTCGTACTGTTCCGAATCACTAAGATGAAACGCAACACCGTTATAATGACACTAACCTTTGCCCTTTGATGATCGTCCATGTGCTCCAGGTCAACCTTGCAATAATAGTTAAGCATAATTCGACAGAAGCACGAGTAAAGAAGGATGCTTACCGGAGATTTAAACTTCTTCCTTGGGGCAGGATTGGACTGAGATGCAGACGAAGACGGTATTGGCGTAGAAGGTTCCAGTTTCTGTGAAGAGACCGCAGAGGATACTGTTTTCTGCTTCTCGCGTCGCTCAGCAGCCCTGGCTTTCTTCTTCTCTCGTTGCTGCTCGTCTGTGAACACAGGCCGCCCAGATTTTTTTCTCTCTTCCACGGTCGATTTCTCAGTGATACCGGTAACCTTATCGAACTGCGCCACTAATTCTTCCTCCCTTTGGCAAGCCGTCTGGGTCTCGATCCTTTCTCTCTCTTCCCTATGAATCTCGTTTGCCCTTTCAAGATGCTCCTTCCCGATTCTCTGCTTCCTCTCTCTTTCGAGCCGTTCTATCTGAAGACGTTGTCCTTCCAGTCGTTGTTTCTGTATTTTCATCCTTTCTTCCTCGGTGAGCCGCTTCTTGGTACCCCGTCCAGACCGTTCCTTGACTTCCCGTTCGGCTCTTTCTTTAGCCTCTCGCTCAGTCCGTTCTGTAAGCTCCTGTTCAGCCCTTGTCTTGGCCTCCCTCCTTTCCTTCGCTTCTCGTTCAGCCTTTTCCTTTTCCTCCTGCTCGGCTTTCGCCTTTGCCTCTTCTTTTGCTCGCTCCTTGGCTTGCCGTTCAGTTCTTTCCTTCGCTTCCCTCTGAGCTCGTTCCTTGGCCTCCTGTTCTGCGCGTTCCCCGGCGTCTCGCTCAAGCTTTCTCTTAGCCTTAGCTTCAGCCTCTGCTTTCAATCGTGTAGCTTCCTCCTCTTCTCGATGCAATTGCTCCAAACGTCGACGCTCAGCTTCCTCTTCAGCTTTCCTGCGTTGCTCTTCAGCCTTCCTCCGTCGATTTTCCTCGTCTTCCTTGACGGCTTTCTCTTGTTCCATGATGGCACGCCGTGCAGCTCGTTCTTCCTTCTTCTGTCGATTGATCTCCGCACGTCTCGCTTCTTCAGCCATACGAACTTCTTTCTGCTGTGCTAATTCTTGTTGTCGTTGAGCCTTCTTGGAGATCCCCCGTGTTTGTTCGTTATCGAGCCCTTCACCTGGAGGAACAAATCCTTTCTGCACAACCAATGCGAGTTAGTTTGGGCAGAAGTGATTAACAATCAACCACATCGATCGATGTGTTATTATAACTTACTTTGGTCCTAAGAATATCTTTGACTTCTTCGGAAAGCTCGATTGTTTTCCAACAACGTTCCACATCGTGAGTGGTAGCATGTTTGACAAGAAGCTCGATAGTAGATTTGTCATTGCTCTCAATGGCAAGCTGTAAAGGTGTGGCCCCGGAAACAGTCGCCTTCGATGGGTGGTAATCTTGGAATGACTTGCCACGCTTCTCCAGGATGAAACGCACAATCTTGCTGTTTCCGGACTTAATAGCCACGTGAAAAGGTGAAAGCTGCTGCTTATTGAGCACATTAGGGTTCGCACCTAGAGAGGAAAGATATCAATAAACGAACGGAGCTCGGATTCTTGATTATCTGTGCTTACCCATGTCAAGAAGGAATGTGAAGAGATCTTCGTCACACTGACATGCGGCAGCATGCAGCAAGGAGTCAAATTGGGCATTGTCATCTAGCTTTCTTTGGTTCTTGACGGTCTTCAAATTCCTTGGGGCATTCACATCAAGAGAAAATTCGTTGACTAGACGCCGAACTTTTTCGGAATTCCCAGAATGTGCAGCCTGTGATTTTCCAAAAATTGCCGAGATGAGCACCGTGAACGTGCCAAGTGGAGTAAAGTAGTGCACCTGGAAAGCGCACTCATGTGCACCAAGTACTCGATCCGCTTCTGCCTTTTGCTTCCTAGCCTGCTCCTTGGCTTCCTGTTCCTCTCGTTCAATCTCAAGTTCTAAAATTAAGAAAAAAATGAGGCAAAGACGGTGAAGGAGTGGAAACAGAAACAGATTACCTAATTCACGCTTTCGTTTTTCGTATTCTTCCTTCTCCTTCTTTTGTCTAGCAGAATTCTTATCTTGACGATCCCGGGAGTCGTCAAAGAAGGCAGATGGAAAATTGAACCCAACTGGCCCGGCACGACTTCCGAAGCGCTCGTATCGATAACCTGAAAGGAAGTGATTGTAAATTTGGAATCCAAAATTACACACAAATGGATAGTTACGCCGTCCTTTTGCACGGTTATATCGATCAAAGAGTGTCTCAGCGAACATATACCTGGATAATCATGGTGTCAGGATGACAACTCAACTCCGAGTGGTGACACACGGGCGCTTACATGTAGAAATCGAATAGGTCTTCGCCTTCTAGCTCAATGTCATCGTCGTCAGGATAATCATAAGCAGTACGATTTGCCCAAGAAGGATTTTCGTAGAATTTTTGGCATATATCCCAGGCATGGCCAATCTTTGGAAGCGGTGAGAAAAAAGACGCGGGGTCTGCCCCTTTTCAACACTTGCCTGCTGAAAGCGCTGTGTGGCACTTGGATCGTTATGGTTGCGGTCTGGGTGGTGCAGAAGCGCAAGACGTTTATATGCCTTTGTTGCCTCTGCTATATCTGCGTCTGGGGTGAGTCCCAGCGTCACAAAAGCATCCTGCACATCCTGCCTGATGGGCATGGCTGTTAGAAGGAAGCCGTGGGCGTGACAGAGCGCGACTCGGTGTGACCTGTAAATCGGAGTTGATTACATTGAGCAAATTGTGTATGAAAAAAGGGGGGAAAACGTTGACCGAAAATGAGGGTGCCGTTTCCGCCGTTGAGCTAACAATTTCTGTAATTTATTCAATTTGTTATTCTGCAAAAAGTAGGCGACCGTCAAACCTAGGAGTGGTTATGGGTAGAAGTCACCTGACCCGAGGGATTATTATGCGGTCGTTCCTGAGTGGGAGACACCTTGTGTCAGTGCCTTGCTGCTCTTTGTCCGTGCACATGCCTTCGATTGGCGACAAAGCAGGCGAAGGCGATGAGCCACAAGAACCACCGGTTATGCCACAACCACTACCACAACACCAGCAACAGCATCAGCAGCATCTTTTGCAGATGACTATGCATGTATATCCGTTCCCTCATGCCCTCGGTCCCACTCAGCAACCTCCGCTTATCCGTGCAAAGCGCCGTCAGGTCAAGAACGCCTGCACCAACTGCCAGAAGGCCTGCAAGAAGTGCGATGACGCTCGTCCTTGTCTTCGCTGTGTCAAGTACGGCATCTCCGACGATTGCGTCGACTCGCAACGGAAGGAGCGGAAACGAGGAGTCAAGAGGGGCCCATACAAGAAGCGCGATGGAAAAGGTGAGTTTTCGTCTATACATTTCCCTCATTTTCTATGTTTTATCTATTTGGACCGTCTCTAATCTTCCTTGAGATCGCGCAGGCAGTCACGTCGACCAGGACGACGTTCCCGAGCTCACAAGGCCCAAGACTGCCTCAGACACAGTCCCACCCAGAGCAGGCGAAGCGTCGACCGTACCCGGACCGTGCCTGCCAATGGGCTATTCTCAAGGGTACTATGGCCACTACCCGCCATCTGGTGCGCATACCGCCAACAAGCCGGCGGATAACGTCCAGGTCTGTGCACCAGGCCCACAGCCCTATTTCCTGGCTCCCGTTCCCCAGCATGTTCCACCTCAGGTCCATCCAATTCAATCCAACACCGACAGCGACCACGGCTATCCCACACAAAGTTTCTACCAACACACTCTTCTTCCTCCCATGCCTTATCACCCTCATCCTCAATATCCAATCATCCGGCCCGATAACGCTTCTGTCACCTCCGTTCACGTCCCCGGTTCGTATCCAATCTATCCGCTCACTGTCTACCCGAAGCAAACCGTAGGTGGACAGACCGAGTTGATCCATCCTTCCAGGAATCCTAACGAAAGACCCGGACTTGTCATCAACAGCAAGCAAGGCTGATTTTCTTTGAGCATCTTGAACACTTATCCTTTCCCACCTTATGCTTTTATCTTTTCACCATTTCACTGCTCTCTGTACAACCATTGATTGATTGGAATATATACACGCTCCTTACTTGTAAACTGAAAATAAACACCGTCGTTGTTCTTTCTTTGCTTTGCCTGCTCAGAACACTTCAAGCTGTCGACACGCGTGGAGCACGCTATCACCTCAGTCTACATTCGCTAGCGCTGGTATAAACAGGTAGCGTGACCAATACAAAGGCACGTCAAATAATGAAATGTCCTATCTGCGGTTTATCTCCTGGATGCTGGACGACACTTCCAACATGGAAGGTCTAACCGATGCATCGTTGTGCCAAGCGCTCCGCATGAGATTCCAAAGGTCATCCGATAACCACTTCTCTGCCGCATTATTTTTGGGCCGAGCCGGCAACCTCCTCAACACGACAATATTGTGAATGACTTGCGCATCATTTCTACAATCTGAGTAGGGAAGCTTTTCCGTGAAGAGTTCTAAGATGGCCATAGAGAAGGAGTAGACATCGGTTTCTTTGCTTGGAGATTTTCCTTCTATCACTTCAGGCGCCAACCATCTGGCGCTACCGCCTTCAGTGAGAGTCAGAGAAGCATTCCTTTCTGTAACTTCGGCTATGACTTTCGACATTCCAAAGTCACAGATGCAGGCTTCACCCTTTGAAATGCATTAAGTATTTCACATCGCTTAATCTGTGAACAATGGTTCTTCACCTCGGATGTCACAAGGATGTTGGCCTACAGATTGAAGTAAAAATAGCAACACCATCAAAACGTGTTCAACATAAGTGGTCAGATGAACCTACACATTTCACTGTCAAATAGATGAGAGAACATTCCAGACGGTAGAATAATGTATCGTGTACTCACTGTTGCCGTGGATTATCATATTTGAATGAATATAATTCAGTCCTTGGGCGGCTCCAAAAATCTGGTGTCAAGTGAGAAGACTGTCACGTTGTTGATCTAGTATCGCAACCTACGAGGTGTATACGGTTGGCGTCTTCATGAGCTCTGACATAACTACGGAACGATCGTTAGTGTGGGCCTAGCAGCTCTAGAATACTTGGCACATACTCTAGGACATTCCCATTCTCTTGCCAAGGTGACACCTGTTAACTTTCTTAGAAGTGAGGACACCACAAATATACATCCCTACCATATGAATATGTTGACTCAAATCGGTCACAATGCCATAGAATGCGAGAATGTGATCATGCTTGAGTTTGGCCCACATATTGACCTCGTTCTCAAGCCTCTACCGCGCTTAATGTAAAGACAAAGAAAAGAAACAAGATAACTGTGTTCTCTACCTTTTTCATTGCGGCATTGGACGACCTCGTGTTCCTGATGGATTTAAGAGCTACCTGAATGGAAGACCAATTGTTATCATGTGAAATAGGTGTCAATATCATGGAACTCGAACCTGTTCTTCTCCAAGCCAAACACCGATCCAGATGTCACTGTATGTACCCCCGGCCACGGCTAATTCAGAAACTTTGGTGACCTCGCCATCGAGCCTCTTTATTGTTGGTGGTATCCCAGTCTCGCGATGGAGGTCAATCAGATCACGCTGGCATTGCAAATACTGCGGATTTTGTTGACTATTATTGCGGGGAGGAAATGGTTGTAGAGGTGCAGATTGGTCGTTCAAGAGCTTTTCTCGAAGCAGCCGTAGTTGCTATGAAGTAACAGACTAAGAGTGTTCTAGAATATTGGAAGGGTTGCCACACAAACCTCTTGTCCAGCAGCCATAACCTCTTCAGCCACATGCTCGCCCTGCCTCTGTAGCACGATGATTTGCTGTCTGTCGTCTCGGCCGCTCAACATTGCTAACAGCAGATCACGGGTTTCGCTCCTCTCCCTTCTCATTTCCGCCATCATGTCCCTTTGCATTCCATTGTTGACGATAGCGGAACTAAGTAGTCGATCGCATGAGTGATGATGTTGAGAGTATGGAATACGAACTTGATCTGCAATGATTATTATTGTAGAGTCAACTTTGGATAAAATCAAGAACTTACGTGGAACATGTTCAATGCAGCATCCAGCTCGGCATGGCAATGGTCAAGACCATCCTTGATTTCGCTACTGTGCACTGTACAAATAGTCAGCTTCTCTTTAGCCAAGGCACCTTACTTTACCCACAAAAGGTCATCGCACGGTTATAATTTGACCATTTCCTCGTCCTATTCTGGACTTTCTCTAGAATACTAAATTTACATAAATACAATCGGCGTGTCCCAACGTCGAATATGAGGTTGAAAGCTTACCTTACAAGCTGGTCCGCAAACTGTTGCACCTCTGATCCCTCTAGGTCAGCGGCCCTATCATTCAACGCGTCGAGAATTTGTCTGCACTTGTTCGAAAGATGCTGAGATTTTCGCTGTACAACAATGGATCAGGATATTTGCATTCGTTGCAATATTTGAGCGCACCTTATGGAGTTTGAGATCATCACAAATTTTGACAATATCCTGGACTATAATGCCAGCAACTCCAATGAACGGGATTCCGCATGCACCTGCCATATTCAGGCCTCCTGCCGATGCTCCAAGGACCCTTAACATGATATACCTGAAATTCGAATCGATGATTTATACGATCGGTCAGTAATTAAAGGGTCCTGTACAATAGTGCTCAACTGGAAAGTCGCCTTGAGAGGAATGCGCCTGGACTCGGCAACATTGCTTCGTGTGAATTGGAATACATTTGCGTGGACAACAGTCCAGGTGGAGCAAGTAAAAAATGATACAAATAACAAGTACAGCCACCTCATGATGTGCAAATTCCCCGGCCTGCCTAAACCTCTGATAAGATATTGACAAGAACACTTTTCACTGAGTTATACGTTTTATCTCCTTCTTGTAATGCCGAAGGGGGTGGTGTAAAAGTCGCTCCAAACAAAGCACTTGCCAAAATTTCATCTTCTGGACCAGCTCTCAACTTTAACCGGTGTGATACCACACGAGGAAATATCCGGGCAATGTCCACTTCAGAAACTTCCAAGAGTGGCACAGGTTTCGAACGCGTTGCAGCTTCGAGTGCTTCCGGAGAACTATGTGTTGAATGGAATTCTTCTACTTCTTCTTCAATATGTCCTTTGCTTTCGTCGTCTTCCACTTGCGGAACAGGTCTAACTAATTCCATTCCCGTGAAGTCAGCTCCAATGATCCGTGAAGCTCGAATGAGGTCCCTCGCATCCTTCATGGCTTTTGCTGTCAACAGAGTTCCATCTAGTCTTGAATCATGTCTCGTAGCGCTCATGAGGTCAGACAAATACAAGTCGAGCGTCTGCGCAACATGCGTTCGATGGTAAGCTGCGCGAAGGGCATCAAGAAATCCGGAGGGAAGGAGTGGAGGTAAACGAAAGGGGGTAGGAGGACGCGGTTGTTGAGTGACGGGAGAAAGCGAGTGAGATAAAGGAGGGTTGGGAAATAAAGGCGGTGTTGAACTAGAGCTATTCTGTGGTGACAGCTTCTGAGGTTGGTGCTGACTGGAATGATGATGATGATAGCCATGGCTGTGACCGGGTAGAGCTTTCGTATACACTGGTGGGGTATGCAACGGTGGCAATGGTGCATGAAGAGGAGCAGTTGGACTACCAGGATTTGAATAAGAGAAGTTGTAGCGCAGCGGCCTCGGCGATGCAATAGGAGGAGACATACAGAACGGTAGTTGACGAAAGTCGTTGCGTGTGTTTGGAGATATAAAAACATTGGTACTCATTGAAAATTTGTCGAGCAATGTCTTGTGTACGGAAGGCCTATCGCTCGCATTCCATGGGCACACATACACGCAGAAGAAGCCTTCTGGGCAAGTTATCTCCTCTTTGCTTTTCCCATCATCCAGGACGACTTTCTTCTCGTTGAGGATGGCCGTAAATGACCTTTGTACCGCTGGATCTGCATTCTCCAGTCCAGATATAACAAGGGCTTGTGGGAGTTTCTTCGGAAGTTTTGCATCTTCTGAATTCATGCTTTGAGAGTGAGAACGCAGTTTCCTGCGTCCAAGTCGAGGACCGGGTACAGGCAATGGTTCAGTATTTGCGTGTGATAGACGAGGAGATGGCGACTGAGAAAGTGAACGATGATTTGGATTTGGATAACTGTACACCGGCTGTGATTTCGGAATTGGAGCTGGAATTGGAGTAGCTGTAAAGGTTGTCGGGGCTCCTTTGTAGGTAGAATGATAGTCAGGTTGCATCAAGAGACCCGTCGCCCCAACACTCGGAGACATATCCGCATTCTGGATTGCAACCTGATTATTTGGAAATGACATCTGACGAGAATGTTTAATGGTTTGCTTGCGGGGGCTGGTTGCATCCAGTTCTTCATCCTGAAAGTTCAGGTTTGAATTTGATGGTGAAATTGACAGTGAATTTGATTGGAGAAACAGCGAGAGAAGAAAGACGTCCACAGGTCGGGCTGCTGCACCTGCCATATTTTTCAGACGGGAACCCGATGTTGTCACATAGCGTACAGATTCTTTCTGTCCGTTGCGGACTTTGACTTTATTGGTCTGGAGGTTAAAAATTGATGATAAAATCCAGGCAACTAAGTGAGCTGCCAGGCCAATATCTTCCTCTGGTGTACGGACAATGAGATGCTTATCCTGCGCGATGAGACACAGCAGAATCGACTGGAATATGACCGTGTCAAGCGGTACAGTTATGGGACCCGCAGCATTGTTAATATAGCTCAAAAGACCAGGCAAAAACGCTGGTGTACCGAGGAGCTCTTGTGGTGGTTGTTGTTCCATACGATGCAACACTTCACACGCCTCAAACTATTTTCAGTGTTTGCACCTCACCATCTAGTTGGCAACTCATGGCGACTCGTAAACGCAGACGACAAGAAGCATTCGAGGAGCAACCAGAACCGGAAGCGCCTTTGACGGAAGAAGAGAAGGCTAAGGCAAGGTTAGAAAAGGAACAAGAGATCTGGGATGCAATCAGAGAAGCCCATTATGAAGGTCAACCGCTCCAAAACTACTTTGGTTTGTCAAGATATCTTATATTGTCATTACAGCTATTGAACAATTGCCATTGACACTTCAAAGGCAGCTATCATTGATGCGGCAGCTAGACGAACAAACATCGTGTTAGTTTGTGAATGTGCTATCCAAGTCTAATATCACTCATTCATACCCTAATGCAGCGTGCGCTGTCCGTATATTGCCCACTCTACATGAATATCTCGAAGTACGGAGACGAATTGCTAGCAAACAGCCTCGCAACGAAGACGAAGACGAGGAATTGAAGAAACCAACGAATGGAACATCCACGGGAGACGGCCGCCATCTAGCTTCGTCTAACGGTGACAAATCCGAACCTGAATCGACAAGGGACATGATACGACAGTTAGCAATGATATGCGATGAATTCCTTCGTGCCTCGCAAGAGAAAGTCAACCTTGCTCAAGCAAATTGCGATTCTGTATTATGTTTTCTTCCTCTGGTATTAGTATGACTGACGGTTTCCCTGCAGGTAGAGAGGCATGTACAACTTCTGGAACAAGCAATAAAGGAACAAGAATCGTCATTGTCTGCAGATCCGTCAAATCCCGTTCATATTCATTTACCAGAGTTAGTCGTTCCCCAATTTCGGAATAAACCTGGGCGAAAATCTGTGGAGAGCGAAGTAGCTCAAGTTTTGGACGCAGCTGGAGAATCGGCAAACAACGAGAAGTCGTCCAAAAAGAAAGGGAAAGGCGCTTCTGGAAAGAAGGGAATCCAGGAGCAGGAATCACCTCCACTGACTATAACATTACCTCCTACCCAATACGAAGAACCATTGTACTGTTATTGCAATCGCGTCTCCTTTGGCGAAGTGAGTCGTTACGCAACTGTGTGATAATAACAAGCACTCATGTACATGTTAGATGATTGCTTGTGATGGTCTGTCTTGTGAGCGTGAATGGGTTTGTAATGAAATGTATTTCCACAATTTTAACCAACTAACCATCTTCCAAAGTTTCACCTGGGATGTGTTGGACTACTGGAGCCACCAGTAGGAGAATGGTATTGTGAATATTGTAATTCGGAAGACGCAGAAGAACATCAATCTTTGTACCAATAGAACTGGCAGACATGGCGTAACTTATGAGATTAATTTATAAATGAGAGTGGTAACAACCAGTCGCTGTAACCCCGAGATCTCTCAGAGACCAGTGATCGTTGTCTTCAAAGGGGCGGTGACTTCCCATTGAAGTGTCACATTTGCCTTGCTCTGTGGCGGAACCGAACATATCCAACAAATCCTTCCCTCTCGCCCCACCGATTCCACATCAACATCATTGCTAGCAGATCCAAGGCTAATTTCGTCAGCACCATCCCAAGTAGCGGTCACTCCATCGGAAACCTTCACTGGAGTAGGTAGCTTCAATTCCCCACTGGTGACAATGGTTCCGGTTGTACTACCGTCTCCACCGGGGAGCATTAAAGGTGGTTGAAGGAGCTTGACAACGATAGTGGAATCTTCAGAAATTGGCACCTGGTCGACAACCTTGATCTTAAATGATTCATTGCTGCTACCAGAAGCAAGGGCCTTGGCATTGTGTATAGTGACACGCTGCGTGTAAGACTGGATGGTAGATTTGTTGTAGATAATGCCAGCTTGCGAAGCCTTTTTAATTCGAGGGTGGTAAGTTATTCGAACGGTTGGGTCGAGGCTTAGTGGTGGCAATTTAGAAAGCAAGCAAACTCGAACATCATGGTGCTTACCCAAGAGGGCAATCGAAGCTCTCGTCAGGACTGACGAGTGGAACTTCCGAATTCGAAATGTAGCTTCCATCGACATATACGCTCGATTTACCAGGAAGGAGGGTATATTCAGAGGCGTTCTTAATCTTTGCCTGTACAAGAGTTTCTAATTTTATGAGCATTAGGCAAGTCATAACTTACCTTCAGATGAACCTTTAGGTCTTTCTTCGGTACACAGATCCAGTTCATTGTGGCATCCAATGTAAGTTTCACAATTGTGACGTTATGACCCACATTGTCGCTTGGTATACTGATCAAGCCGGGAACACCAAACGTGGCATTGATGTATCCCTTCGAGGAAACCTGCAGACCACGATGTTGTATTGCGCCTCCATATAGTTCTGGGTCCGGGACTATGGTGGCACAAGCAGGAGCAGGAGCAGATGACATTGCCATTCGCATATCTGCACTGAACAAACGGCCGGAGCCTAACCCTTTACTCTTGGTCACTGGGGGGTAGTACTTATATACTGATAAAGTCCACGGATCCAGTGTAGGCACGCTGACACCAAAAGTGGGCGTCGCTGTCTCTAATGTAAGAGGGACATCATCCCAGTCCTCGCCTGTGTTTTGGGTAATGGAGCCCTTATAGACGAGGGTCACAGGCTTGTCCTTGGTCTGCATGTCGACGCGGACATCGTAGTGGGGCCTCCAGGTTGCATTTTGCACAGCTAG
Source organism: Inosperma sp. D86 (assembly GCA_026262225.1). Lineage (NCBI taxonomy): Eukaryota > Fungi > Basidiomycota > Agaricomycetes > Agaricales > Inocybaceae > Inosperma > Inosperma sp. D86. The sequence goes on from JAIUJM010000003.1 coordinate 126,061, forward strand.
AAGAAGGCTATAATCAACATCTAGTATAAGGAACACCAATGGGCCGCAGATAAATACCGTATATAAGTGCAATCTTAACTTCTCCTTCATGATCAGCAAAGACGCCGATCGTGGCTTTCAAATCGAGTTTGTTGTTTCCTGTTGGACCAGAAAGTTTCTTTTTCTCGGTTTTGATTGCCTCTTGCAGTGCTGTCTGATCATCCTCCAACTGCATGAGTTTCTCATCTAGTGTTGCTGCTGTCGTCTCATAATTTTCTACGACGTTGCCCAGGTTCGTGACGTCAACATGGTGGGTGTCCAAAGATCCAATGTACTTTTCCAATGAAGCAAGCGACTTGCGTGTACGTGCAATAGCCTTTTCGACGTGCTTTTCCTTGGTCTGGAGTTCTGTCAAGGTTTCAGAAGTCGTTGCCACTGGCGGTGGTACGATGGTGGAAATGGTAACATCATGAATTGTCGCTGTGCCACGACCTTCGACTCTATCACAACCTTTTGCATGAGCCACAATTCGGAAGACTATAAGCGAAGTCACCCAACACACCTCAATGAGTCTTTGTCCAGAGCGCTAGGTAATCCCAGAACGTGTAACATGTTCAGTCCAGCTTTTACGTCGAACTTGAAAACCCGTGTAATTTCAGCTCGAGACGAATAGACACTGACGCTGGCGATTTGGCTATCTCTGACAGACACCAACTCAATAGCATTATTGGGAGGGAAGGGTGGAGGTGTGGCTTCAGCAGCAGCAGCAGAGGACGCCATTTGTTTCAAAGAGGGTGGTCGTTATGCAAAGTGAACAGGGGCAACTTTTATATATGTCTGTCAGGACACTGGATTACATACATTTCGAACGAATCATAAATTCCGCATCCAGAGTGGGGCTATGGGTGCTAGGATACCGGTAATAGTATTAATGTTCCTGAAATCCAATCTTTACATGCAATAAACATATCAAAATGTAGGAAGGGTGCATGTGCGCATTAGTCCGGAAACAGAAAGTCAACATGCGCACGGGTTGGTAACAATAAACTGTGATCCAAATTCAACGAGTTTAGTTGTCCACAGTAGCTATGCATATGCTGTATCAACTGCGGCAATTTGGAGGTTCGTTTAATTATTCTGTAATCACCCTCAAATTCAGGGTGTTTGCCAGTGTTTCCATGTAAACGTCTGAAGATTTTCTTTAGCTAGATTACAATGCAACACATAAAGTGGTTTATTACCTGTCTGATGACGAAGCTTGCAATACTCAATTAGCAGTTCGTTAAGGTCCATCTCACTCTGCTTCTGGTGTTCTTGTATCTAATGGTCAATTGAGGAGCGGAGTTAGATCACAGAGCAAGGCTATGACGCACCTTCAATTCTACTTCGTTGGCTTCCTGTCGAACCTCTTCAATTTGTTTATCATTTTCTCGTCTTTCAACAACCATGTTGTCATATTCACGCTGCAACCGTTCGATTGTTTTCTGACTCGCTAATTTCTTGTCTTCGGCGTGTTTCTGCGCCCGTTCAAGTTTGACGTTTGCATGCGAAAGTTGGTCATTTAGACGCTAATTTTACCATGTGAGTACGATCGGAAAAGACACGAATGGCCAACTTACCTCTTGACGGATTTGTAGTTCGCTCTTCTCGATGCTCTTCGCGTCTAGTAGGTCCCGAAGTTGACCAAGGGCTTTTTGTGACACTTCAAGAGATTCGACTTCGCGTTCTATTGTCTGTATCTGCTCAACACAACCTCGGACATCCTGCAGCAAACAGTCATATAGTCTGATGCTTTGAACCTTAGAAAATACTCACCGTTTCAATATTGTGGAGAGCGTTAATCTTGGATTGAAGATCACGAGCTTTCGCTTCGTGCATCGCGACGGTCTTTTTATCTTCGATCGCTGTCGTTGACATAATAGAAATAGTCTTTCGAATTCTCTCAGGAGACTGCACGATTCGCCCCTTTGCTCTGCTGATCGCGTCTTCCATGCTTTTGATCTCTGCATTCAAAATTTCCTGGAAATTTATCGTCAACGAAAGAATTACGAAAAGGTTTTCATGCAGCAGTACCTTTCGTTTCAGAAGTGCATTTCTTTCTGTCTTGTACTGCTCCACGTCTCGAACTGCCTTTCCTTGAGCATCCTTTGTTGCGAACATAATATTGGTCAAAGCCGTATTTTCGGCATTCAACTTCTCCAAAATCGGCTTTTCTTTTTCCATTCGAGCCCTTAATTATGTGAATTGAAGCAGAAGGGAGTGTATATAGAACGCACTTTATTGTGTCTATCTGCGCTTGAAATTCTTTCAGTTGCTCTGTAATGTTATCTCGTTGAATAATAAGGGCGTCAGATCGTTCACGTAGATCCTTCAAGAATGCATCACAGTATTGCTCCGTGAATTTGACAAAGTTAATAAATGCCGATAACAAGATCGTGGTTCGTTCCCGTTCCGGGAATGTGATATCTCGAGAATTGAAGTCTTCAACTCTGGCTGCCTTTGCAAATCGCGTCCTACAGAGGAATAAGTGTACCAATACAACAAGATGCTTTAATTTCAACTTACAGGTGGTAGAGAATAATGTTACTTGTCAAGGCTATAGCGTAAAGATCCTAGAACACACGTAAGTTGACAGTCTCATGGAAAACAGATCTCACACTTTATCTTCTGATTGGGAGCTATCAAGTATATTCTGAACAGGTTCTCGTAGAATGTCATGGCTCAACCCAGTGACTTGCTCCAAACAAGCGCAATAAACTCCTTCCACGAAATCCGAAGTTGGGTTTTTGAGTTGTTCTGGACTTACAGAAATACCCCACCCAGCTAAGGCATTGATAATATCTGGGGTTGACATCTGAGGAAATATACCCTTGGCCATTTTGGTTTGCAGACGTCGTCAAACTGTGCTAAAGGTCAAACTTCTGATTCTTCATGTCTCCACCGATCAACGCGTCAAGCACGTGACTGACGCGTCTTGCGGCAATCAATCGGTTATAGCTCCGTTTGTGATTGTCATACATTTTCCCAATTCCTTTCCAATTTCGCCTTCAGATTCAGAACCACAACTCTGGCGGCAAGAAAACTATGTCAGGCGCATTCACTGCTCAGAACAGTGGTTTAATGATCGGCGATTCGGTCTCAAATTCTGTACCTGCGACAGTAAAGGTTTGCAAACTAACTGATTCTAAGTGTGAAGTGTCACAATTGGTTTAAATAGGCTTCAAAATTCAAGCCCTCCGTAGCAAATAAGGACGATGGTATAACGTTGCATTAACCTTTTAATACTATTTGCTGAAACACAAATAACGTATAGTGCGGCGTCCTGGTCTCCAGTCATTTTCCACCCCAGGTTTCCAATCAAATACCTCGTCTGGTACAAGGAAAGCACGCGAAGTCGTATACGTTTCGAGCGACTCTACACCGCCTACCCCCAACCTTAAACGTGACTCCTCGGATTTGTCGATATTTGGCGAGACGTCTTTTCCCGTTTCCAAACGTCAAAAGAAGGAGGCGGAAGAGAATAAGGAAAATTTTGTACTCCAAACATCGTTCAAGCACAACATGGTTGTAACTGAGGGGCCACACGTGCGACCACATAGTAACTTTGACTCTGAAATGAAGAAGAGACCAGACTTCGATTCAGACCTTGCTTCTGTAAGCTTGTTATCGGGCATGGTCAATTAACAATCATAACCTCCTCCATGTAGCTGTCTACAGACAAACTTCAACAGCTAAAACTATTTGCCCTCTCTGAGCGCGTCAGGATTGGAGATGAGTGCTTGTCCTACCATAATGGTGACACGTCTAAAGATATTGCCCTTCTCGGAGCGTTAAAGTCAGTGTTGAACACTTGCAGAATCTCATGGAAGGGATGATTTACACCGTTTTTAGGGAACTGGTTTGTGAACGCATTACTGCCATTGAGAAACGCGTGAAAGACCTCCAAAGTCAGAAGGATTCCATTGTCTATAACTTGGATCTCACACTACCATCCGCACCTCCCGCCCTAGTTACCCCCAAACACGTCCCTCCGCGTCGAGAGGATAGTGCTGGCAGGGTTGACGATCATGCAACCAAAGTGGTTGACAAAGGGATGAGTGATGACGAATACTGGGGAACGATGGACGATATAACGATGGGCGAACCTGTCGCAGGATCCAGCTCTACAATATCGCCGTCTTCCTCCTCTTCCTTAGATACACTTGATGGCTCCTCTCCCTTTATTTCAGAAGTTTTGCAGAAGTTGAACACCGTTTTCAAACTTACGAACTTTAGAAGGAACCAACTCGGGGCAATCACAGCTACTCTTGAGGGTCGGGATGTTTTCGTCCTAATGCCTACCGGAGGTGGCAAAAGTCTCTGTTATCAACTACCTGCCATTTGCTCATCGGGGAAAACTCAAGGGGTGACTGTCGTCATCTCACCTCTTCGAGCACTCATGAAAGACCAGGTGGATGCCTTGCGCAATAAACACATTGACGCTTTGCTATCCAATGCTGAAACCAATGGCGGAGATGACTGGCAACAACTTGTTGCCTCTAACCACAAGCCAAGTCTATGGTACCTTACGCCGGAGAAGCTACGAGACAGTCAAAGAGTTCGACAAATACTTGACCGATTGTACCAAGAAAATAAGCTAGCCAGATTCGTAGTCGACGAAGCGCATTGCATATCGACATGGGGCCAAGATTTCCGTGATGCGGTAAGGACCCTCATGCCTCTGTGTCTTTGATGATTAACTTCCTTTGCTCTTCAGTATGCAGAGCTAGGATCGCTAAGGGAACGTTATGTGTCCGTCCCGATCATGGCTTTGACAGCCACTGCCAATAAGCGGACACAAGCTGACATTGTAGCCCATCTCGGATTACGACCTGATCACGCCTTCTTCTCTCAGTCCTTCAATCGCCGAAACCTTCGGTATACAATTCGAAGGAAGAAAGGAAACGTGACCAATGAGATTGCCACCATACTAGAGAAGTATTCTGAACAGTCGGGTATCATTTACTGTCACAGTCGAAATTCGTGTGAGAAGGTTGCTCAGAGGCTGAGGGAGAAAGGTTTTTCTGCCTCTCATTTTCATGCCGGCATGTCAGAGGTGGAGAAGGCACAGACTGTTCGCGATTGGCAACTAGGGAAAAGTATCATTGTTGCAACGGTAATGCCATCTGTACTATTAGAATGTGTGTTTAACTAAAATATTTTAGATCGCATTTGGTATGGGTATCGATAAGGCAGACGGTTAGTTGTTTGGTTACCCGCCATTTTTAATCCTATTAACATCATGGTTAGTACGATACGTTATACACTACGATATGCCGAAAACTCTCTCCGGGTAAGCCGAGTTCGAGAAAATTTGGCACAACTGGATTAACGATGTGCTAGCTATTACCAAGAAACGGGTAGGGCGGGGAGAGACGGAAAGCCAGCGGAATGCATTATGTGTAAGTGCCCTTTTTCTTCGTATAAGTCTGCATATTTAATTGCAATTCAGTTTTCTCGTTATCGGATATGAAGAGCCTCATCAACCAGATTCGTGATACCGAAGGTACAACACCACAGAGTAAAGAGAGACAGGAAGCGGCTGTTCGAGAGGTCTACCAGTTCTGCGATAACACATCCGAATGTCGACGAGTGCAGATCCTGCAATACTTCGACGAACGCTTTGACAGGAGAGATTGTGCTAAGAGCTGTGACGTCTGCGAGGAAAACCGGGAGACTGTATCTAAGGATGTTACAATGCCTGCAGAAACCGTTTTGAGATTGATCCAGATTATTACCCAGCAACGTCGAGAGAAGGTTACCAAACTTCAACTTATAGCCATCGTCCGGGGCAATAATACTCAAGAGATTCGATCAAAGAATCACGAAACGCTACCGGGATATGGTGCATACAAAGACATGGACAGGGACCTGCTAGAGTTAATGTTTAATCGGTTGGAGTTCATGGAGGTAATGGCTTCGGTTTCAGAGAAAAACAAGGCGAACTTCCATAATACCTATGTTGTGGTGAGCATTTTTTCTGCCATTTCTAGTTGTTCTGCATCTCAGCCCACCGTTATAACCAGCTGGGTCCACAAGCGCGTACTTTCTTGCAGCATAAGGAACGATTTTTCGTGGAGTGGCACCCAAAACCCGACCGAGGGAACAAGCAACGGAAGAAAACGGCTCCCGTACCAGGTGATTTGATTAGCGCCCCAGTGCGGTCGAAGAAGGGTAAGCAAAAGGCTGTTGAAGATGATCCCATCGAAGTATTCGACGACCTCTATGACATGGACGATGACGCCGATACGTCTTATATTGGCAGTATTTCATCCCGTGTCCCTACCCTATTTACATCATCAACGCCATCTATGACAGCCTACTCTGTTCCAAGTGATCCCGGTTTATCCGAGGATACTGGTGAATCGGCGGAGATTTTGTACAAAAAGATGCTTGCCCTTCGAAATGAGGTATGTCCTTCACTTCGATGTTCATGATATGTTGACTCAGGTAAATAGATCAAGCAGAGCCAAGGGTTGGATTCTGATACGGATGTTTTTGACGACACTGTCCTACAATATCTGAGCCTTTTATGCCCCACTGGTACGTTGTTGCGACCCTACGTTGATTATGTGCCTGAATGATTTTTACGATTAGATTATCATTCTTTCAAGCGAGAGTTGACGAATAGCCTTGATGAGGATGTCCCAGATCTCGAGGAACTCGTTAACATGAAGTGGGACCAATATGGCCAAACGTTCCTCCAACTTTGCATTGGCCATAAGGCTGGCACTTCAAGGTCTGTCTCTATTCACATTCCGACTCCAGCTCCAAAGCTGATCATGAACTCTAGTTCCAAACCTACTAGTAACGCGTTTACGTCGGAAACTCTTCACTCCCGCTTTGACTACAAACCTGTGATAATCCGAAACCAATCGGCTGGACCTCGTCCCAAGTTCAAACCCTCTTGAATTATATTGTATCATTATTCCTCCCTTTACCTTACTGACAAACCCTTGCATATATACTCATTACTTCTCATTGTGCCATATTACCAACCAAACTTTCTGTTACATACCATCTTTGTTCGATAATGAGGTCTTGTTTTAGGCTGCTTGAGATTATTCTTTAAGTATTACTGATTCTTGCATCCAAATCATGTCATGCTCAATAGTAATCCGATGGGTATCAAAACTGTTTTGGATTAGACAAGTTGCACCACAGGTCTCGAGTAACTCGACGAAGTAATGTTCAAAATTGGTACATGGTTGGGAAACATGCGAATTGTCTTTCCCTGAATCTGCCATTTCATTTCGAGCCTTCAGATGCTCTTTCAAGATCTTTGGCATGTATCCAACTTTTGGTGGTAACTTCCTTTTCGTGGAATGAAAAAGAGACTAGCCTAATGACTCATAACTCGTTAGCAAATGTAGGAGGATAAGAGAGTCAAGTACCTCGAAATGAGCACCCGCTTGATCAAATCATCCTGGGTGAATAACGGTTCATTTGGGCCTCGTTCTTCAGATCGTTCTTTCACAAATTCATCCTCGATATGCTATAGAAATCGAATTAGCATACCACTTATATTGGCATTGTATCTGACACCTTACGCTTCCTGTTAATTCTCCGATAGTGACACTTCCTGCTTTAGCACCGCCGACTAAATGGCGGAATTGCGCCAGTTTCTCTGCCGAAGGAAGAGTGATGTCTGATAAAGGTTTGTATAGATATTTTTTTGCCTCAACGGTTGAGCTCTTTATTCTGAGCGGGATATTGAGGTCCGTCTGTTGATCGTGATTAGTAACCTATACGACAAAGAAAGAGAAAAGTCAACCTTAAAGAACGTGCCTTGTTTCCCACTCGTGATCACAATAAAACTAACATCAGTTTCGAATTGAAAACTCGAGAAAGGGAAGATATAGTCCAAAGTCTGCGAAGTCATCATTTCTTGCGCTGCACGGATATTCATGATACCTCGACTGGATACATTTCCTTCTGCTACGGCAGCTTCAGTGAAAATCGAGATAGAGCCCTTGGGAAGTTGCAACCAGCCACTACGTAGATCTTCGCCGTTGGATTCAGGACATGAAGAAGTATTGTTCAGCGTCTTCAAAGACAACGGGAGTGTTGTGATAATCGGAAAAATCAAAGACAATAAGTGGTATAACGTTGGTGCAGTATTGGGGTCCTCTGAAGGAGACGGGAACCCTGATAATGTCAATGACAAGGGTAGGATGGGAGGTTGTCTCGACTGGCTGCGAAATTGTGAAATTAAGGGATGTATCAGAAAATATACAACTTACACTTTAGCGAGAGTGATGAGAAGAACCCACTCTGCAGCAATAAGATCACCTTCTAAGGCTTCGTCCGCAATCCACTGGATGAGTTCCTTGCGTACCTCTTGAATGTCGGGCAAGAGAGTTGTGTCTGGAAACAACCTTGGAAACACGGTGATGGGGAGAGGTCTCGTGAAAAGAACATGAAGAGTAGGGACGTTCAGAGGTTCATGATCAGCAAAACTTCCATTTGAATGGAGACTATGTTTCCAAATACGTTGAGGAGGTTCTGCAGACACTTGATTATAACTTACGGTTCAGAGGTGAGGAAACCAACAAAACATAAAATGTCAGTAGCCCTGAGTGGCTTGGCTAGTGCTTCATCATAGATCTGACACAAGATGTTAATTGCGCAATTCCGAATTCGTGGCTATAATTGGTTACCTTGATTTGCATACCAAGGTGAGGAGCACCAGCAACAGGAAATTTGTGAGGAAGATGAGCATGTAAGTTTGGTGCTGACTCAAGAGATGCGCCTCTAGTACACCATGAACTCAACCCTGGAATAGAGACGCCCCAAAAGACAGCACATTCTCTCAAGTCCGTGTATTCGACGCAATCAGGGTCAGTTCCTGCATTGAGGCCCCAACCGCCACATTCTCCCGAGGGTGTCCTTGCCAAATAGAGTTCAGGAGATAAAGAAGTGTCCTGA